>CM040911.1:24077940-24232940 GCA_023029165.1 Gobiocypris rarus
AGATAGATAGATAGATAGATAGATAGATAGATAGATAGATAGATAGATAGATAGATAGATAGATAGATAGATAGATAGATAGAGATACCATCGATAGATAGATAGATAGATAGATAGATAGATAGATAGATAGATAGATAGATAGATAGATAGATAGATAGATAGATAGATAGATAGATAGATAGATAGATAGATAGATAGATAGATAGAATACGATAGATAGATGAATCGATAGATAGATCGATAGATAGATAGATACGATGATAGATGAATCGATAGATAGATACGATAGATAGAATCGATAGATAGATACAATCGATAGATACAATCGATAGATACAATCGATAGATACAATCGATAGATACAATCGATAGATAGATAGATAGATAGATAGATACAATCGATAGATAGATAGATAGATAGATAGATAGATAGATAGATAGATAGATAGATAGATAGATAGATAGATGAATGAGATACCATCGATAGATAGATAGATAGAGATACCATCGATAGATAGATAGATAGATAGATAGATAGATAGATAGATAGATAGATAGATAGATAGATAGATAGATAGATAGATAGATAGATAGATAGATAGATAGATAGATAGATAGATAGATAGATAGATAGATAGAGATACCATCGATAGATAGATAGATAGAGATACCATAGATAGATAGATAGATAGATAGATAGATAGATAGATAGATAGATAGATAGATAGATAGATAGATGATGGATAGACGGACAGACATGGATAGATAGATAGATAGATAGATAGATAGATAGATAGATAGATAGATAGATAGAGACCATCGATAGATAGATAGATAGATAGATAGATAGATAGATAGATAGATAGATAGATAGATAGATAGATAGATAGAGACCATCGATAGATAGATAGATAGATAGATAGATAGATAGATAGATAGATAGATAGATAGATAGATAGATAGATAGATAGAGACCATCGATAGATAGATAGATAGATAGATAGATAGAGACCATCGATAGATAGATAGATAGAGACCATCGATAGATAGATAGAGACCATCGATAGATAGATAGAGACCATCGATAGATAGATAGAGACCATCGATAGATAGATAGAGACCATCGATAGATAGATAGAGACCATCGATAGATAGATAGAGACCATCGATAGATAGATAGAGACCATCGATAGATAGATAGATAGAGATACCATCGATAGATAGATAGATAGATAGATAGATAGATAGATAGATAGATAGATAGATAGATAGATAGATAGATAGAGATGGAATCGAATAGATAGATAGATAGATAGATAGATAGATAGATAGATAGATAGATAGATAGATAGATAGATAGATAGATAGATAGATAGAGATACCATCGATAGATAGATAGATAGAGATACCATCGATAGATAGATAGATAGATAGATAGATAGATAGATAGATAGATAGATAGATAGAGATACCATCGATAGATAGATAGATAGATAGATAGATAGATAGATAGAGATACCATAGATAGATAGATAGATAGATAGATAGATAGATAGATAGATAGATAGATAGATAGATAGATAGATAGATAGATAGATAGATAGATAGATAGATAGATAGATAGATAGATAGAGATACCATCGATAGATAGATAGATAGATAGATAGATAGATAGATAGATAGATAGATAGAGATACCATCGATAGATAGATAGATAGATAGATAGATAGATAGATAGATAGATAGATGAATCGATAGATGAATCGATAGATAGATTCAATCGATAGATACAATCGATAGATACAATCGATAGATAGATAGATAGATACAATCGATAGATAGATAGATAGATAGATAGATAGATAGATAGATAGATAGATATAGATAGATAGATAGATAGATAGATAGATACAATCGATAGATAGATAGATAGATACAATCGATAGATAGATAGATAGATACAATCGATAGATAGATAGATAGATACAATCGATAGATAGATAGATAGATATGATACAATCGATAGAAAGATAGATAGATAGATACAATCGATGAATGGATAGATAGATAGATAGATGAATAGATACAATCGATAGATAGATAGATAGATAGATACAATCGATAGATAGATAGATAGATAGATAGATACAATCGATAGATAGATAGATAGATACAATCGATAGATAGATAGATAGATAGATACAATCGATAGATAGATAGATAGATAGATAGATAGATAGATAGATAGATAGATAGATAGATAGGATACAATCGATAGATAGATAGATAGATACAATCGATAGATAGATAGATAGATAGATAGATACAATCGATAGATAGATAGATAGATAGATACAATCGATAGATAGATAGATAGATAGATAGATAGATACAATCGATAGATAGATAGATAGATAGATAGATACAATCGATAGATAGATAGATAGATAGATAGATAGATAGATACAATCGATAGATAGATAGATAGATAGATAGATAGATAGATAGATAGATAGATACAATCGATAGATAGATAGATAGATAGATAGATAGATAGATAGATAGATAGATACAATCGATAGATAGATAGATAGATAGATACAATCGATAGATAGATAGATAGATAGATAGATAGATAGATAGATAGATAGATAGATAGATAGATAGATAGATAGATACAATCGATAGATACGATAGATAGATACGATAGATAGATACAATCGATAGATACGATAGATAGATACAATCGATAGATACGATAGATAGATACAATCGATAGATAGATAGATAGATAGATAGATAGATAGATAGATAGATAGATAGATAGATAGATACAATCGATAGATAGATAGATAGATAGATAGATAGATAGATACAATCGATAGATAGATAGATAGATAGATAGATAGATAGATAGATAGATAGATAGATAGATAGATAGATAGATAGATAGATAGATAGATAGATAGATACAATCGATAGATAGATAGATAGATAGATGCAATCGATAGATAGATAGATAGATAGATGAATGAGATAGATAGATAGATAGATAGATAGATAGATAGATAGATACAATCGATAGATAGATAGATAGATAGATAGATAGATCAATCGATAGATAGATAGATAGATAGATACAATCGATAGATAGATAGATAGATACAATCGATAGATAGATAGATAGATAGATAGATAGATAGATAGATAGATAGATAGATAGATACAATCGATAGATAGATAGATAGATAGATAGATAGATAGATGATAGATAGATACAATCGATAGATAGATAGATAGATAGATAGATAGATAGATAGATAGATAGATAATGAAGATAGATAGATAGATAGATAGATAGATAGATAGATAGATAGATAGATAGATAGATAGATAGATAGATAGATAGATAGATAGATAGATAGATAGATAGATAGATAGATAGATAGATAGATAGATAGATACAATCGATAGATAGATAGATAGATAGATAGATAGATACAATCGATAGATAGATAGATACAATCGATAGATAGATAGATAGATACAATCGATAGATAGATAGATAGATAGATAGATACATCGATAGATAGATAGATAGATAGATAGATAGATAGATACAATCGATAGATAGATAGATAGATAGATAGATAGATAGATAGATAGATAGATAGATACAATCGATAGATAGATAGATAGATAGATGATAGATAGATAGATAGATAGATAGATAGATAGATAGATAGATAGATAGATAGATAGATAGATAGATAGATAGATAGATATAGATAGATAGATAGATAGATAGATAGATAGATAGATAGATAGATAGATACCATCGATAGATACCATAGATAGATAGATACCATCGATAGATACCATAGATAGATAGATAGATAGATAGATAGATAGATAGATAGATAGATACCATCGATAGATACCATAGATAGATAGATAGATAGAGATACCATCGATAGATACCATAGATAGATAGATAGATAGATAGAGATACCATCGATAGATAGATAGATTGATAGAGATACCATCGATAGATAGATAGATTGATAGAGATACCATCGATAGATAGATAGATTGATAGAGATACCATCGATAGATTGATAGATAGATAGAGATACCATCGATAGATAGATAGATAGATAGATAGATAGAGATACCATCGATAGATTGATAGAGATACCATCGATAGATAGATAGATTGATAGAGATACCATCGATAGATAGATAGATTGATAGAGATACCATCGATAGATTGATAGATAGATAGAGATACCATCGATAGATTGATAGATAGATAGAGATACCATCGATAGATTGATAGATAGATAGAGATACCATCGATAGATAGATAGATAGAGATACCATCGATAGATAGATACCATGATAGATACCATAGATAGATAGATAGATACCATCGATAGATACCATAGATAGATACCATAGATAGATAGATAGATAGATAGATAGATAGATAGAGATACCATCGATAGATACCATAGATAGATAGATAGATAGATAGATAGATAGATACCATCGATAGATAGATACCATCGATAGATACCATAGATAGATAGATAGATAGATAGATAGATAGATAGATAGATAGATAGATAGATACCATCGATAGATACCATAGATAGATAGATAGATAGATAGATAGATAGATACCATCGATAGATACCATAGATAGATAGATAGATAGATAGATAGATAGATAGATAGATAGAGATACCATCGATAGATACCATAGATAGATAGATAGATAGAGATACCATCGATAGATAGATAGATTGATAGATAGATACCATCGATAGATAGATAGATTGATAGAGATACCATCGATAGATAGATACCATCGATAGATACCATCGATAGATAGATACCATCGATAGATACCATAGATAGATAGTTACCATAGATAGATAGATACCATAGATAGATAGATACCATCGATAGATACCATAGATAGATAGATACCATCGATAGATACCATCGATAGATACCATGATAGATACCATCGATAGATACCATAGATAGATAGTTACCATAGATAGATAGATACCATAGATAGATAGATACCATAGATAGATAGATACCATAGATAGATAGATACCATCGATAGATACCATCGATAGATACCATCGATAGATACCATGATAGATAGATAGATACCATCGATAGATAGATAGATAGATACCATAGATAGATACCATAGATAGATACCATCGATAGATACCATAGATAGATAGATACCATAGATAGATACCATAGATAGATACCATAGATAGATACCATAGATAGATAGATACCATGGATAGATACCATCAATAGATAGATAGATAGATACAATCGATAGATAGATAGATAGATAGATAGATAGATACCATAGATAGATAGATAGATAGATAGATACCATAGATAGATAGATAGATAGATAGATAGATACCATGGATAGATACCATCAATAGATAGATAGATAGATACCATCAATAGATAGATAGATAGATACCATAGATAGATAGATAGATAGATAGATAGATAGATAGATACCATAGATAGATACCGTAGATAGATAGATAGATAGATACCATAGATAGATACCGTAGATAGATACCGTAGATAGATAGATACCGTAGATAGATACCGTAGATAGATACCATAGATAGATAGATAGATAGATAGATGGATAGATACCATCAATAGATAGATAGATAGATACCATGATAGATACCATAGATAGATGGATAGATAGATAGATAGATAGATACAATCGATAGATAGATAGATAGATACAATCGATAGATAGATAGATAGATACAATCGATAGATAGATAGATAGATAGATACAATCGATAGATAGATAGATAGATACAATCGATAGATAGATAGATAGATACAATCGATAGATAGATAGATACAATCGATAGGTAGATAGATACAATCGATAGATAGATAGATAATCTATCGATTGTATCTATTGATCTATCTATATAGCTATTGTATCTTTGATGAGATCACATGACCAACTTAGACAAAAATACAGTTTTCTTAATTTTTACCATTGAATGACTCTTGACAAGGTTTTGTTTTGTTGCTCCTCCTAGATTGTGGCAAAGCTGAGGGAAGGTGCGGGGATGGCGCCTGCATCCCACAGGAATTTATATGTGATGGGAAGAATGACTGTGCTGATGGCAGTGATGAGGTCTCCTGCACAGAATGTGAGTGGATTTAACTTTGATTTACTGACCATAGATCTGCCTTTCCATAGAGGTTGATCAAGTTTGTTTTGTAAGCGTATCTGCATTGCTTATGTCTATTATGAGAACCATAGTTACTAACTTATCGTTCATCATTGCATGATGGCTCAGTCTTCATGACATCAGTTAAAATAATAAAAAGCATACATACATACATACATACATACAGCTCACTATTGGCCGACGCTGTTCACGCGAGCACCACATGCACAGTCAAGATGAAATGATCTGACTGACTACATTTTGATTACTTTAGACTACATTTGACCTGACTAATGGGATAACCGTGTACCATATTGATATAAAAATACAAAGAGAAAGAAAATGCATTCCATTCTTTATCATCAACAACATGAAGTGCATTCAATATTCAAAATGGGGTTTGTGATGGAACTGCAGGGTGTTTGTGAGTTTAATGAAACACTATCTTAAATTCTCAGGGGCTATTTCAAGTAACTGTATTAGGTCAAATAGGTTCAGCTGACAAAAAAAAAAAAGTTGAGGAATCCCTGAATTGCATGTAAATATGAAATGATGTGAAATTGTACATTTGAATGTGTTTGAAAGACAAAAGCCTTTCAAAGACAGTAATATATGGTTAAATGACTGAATGTGTTTGTCAGGAGTTGCAGCAATGTTTGCGAAAACACTTAAATGCTGTGTGGCTGTCAGTTTTCAGTCATATGACTAGTGGCTGGTCTGTTTGTGCAATTTCACAAACCAGGAAGACCTTCTGAACGTATACAAGCAGTAAGCTTTTTTAGAAAGGACAATTTTAAAGATAAAAAAAAGCAGTTTGGAAAATTAATGAATTATGAATAATTTTCTGCCATTGTGAGAATAACATATAATCATTCATGTTATCAATAGAAAAGTAAAGTTGTCTGATTACTATTATTTTTAAAATGCAATGTAAGTAATATAATTACAAGTACTTAATTTTTGGATTCTGATTATGTAATCCAGATTACAGGTAAACAGTTACTACCCAGCACTGCATGTACATTCACACTGAATATTGAGTACCATTAATTAATGGGATAATTAACCTTCTCCTAATATGCAAAATAGACTCTTGTGATAGCAATAGCTTCAACGCAGGCTGAAACTGTAGAAAATACCAAAACATGTGATTTCACTACAGTGTTCAGTCCTTATTTACTGCTCTTTCTTTCTATCCCAAAGTTGTTCATTGTTTTTGTATCCTTCAGCAGAGATAAGTGACCTATCCCACAATCGATAGGCCTGATCAATAAGGTGGCTCTTGCATTGCCACGAACGAGGCGTAGGTCTTTGGTGATGAAAAGAAGCTGCAATTGATGTTTTATTCCCCTTGTTCACCTCAAGTTTTACTTTCTTTATACTCTTTTCCTCTCTTAGCGGTTGGTATCTGCAATGATTTCTCCTTCAAGTGTAAAAACAAGCAGTGCGTAAACAAAGTGAACGCAGAGTGTGATCGCGAAGACGACTGCTCTGATGGTTCGGACGAACAGGGATGCGGTAAGTCACTTTTTTTTTTCACTCAAACCAAAGTGAAGATTCTGTTTTAGTCTGTGTTGCATGGTTACTTCTCATATTTTGTACGAAGTTGCTTTTTGATTAAATCACATAGAGATACAAGATTCAGGATAAATTGAGAATCACAATATTTTTTGTTTCAAATAGAGAATACGATTCTGAACAGACAATTACACAAATTGTCTATTTAAAATGTTTCATTAATTTGGAAGAATTATTTTACAAAGTCAGTGGGGCCTTCATGGATCGGTCTTGTTCAGCACGTCCCACGGATGCTTGATTGGATCGAGATCTGGGGAATTTGGAGGCCAAGCCAACACCTTAAACTCGTTGTTGTGCTCCTCAAACCATTCCTGAAATATTTTTGCTTTCTGCTGAAAGAGGCCACAGCCACCAGGGAATACCATTTCCATGAGAGGGTGTACATGGTCTGCTACAATGCTTAGGCAGGTGGTACGTGTCAAAGTAACATCCACATGGATGGCAGGACCCACGGTTCCCCAGCAGAACATTACCCAAAGCATCACACTGCCTCTGTCATCTTGCTTTCTTCCCATAGTGCATCCTGGTGCCATGTGTTCCCCAGGTTAGCTACTCACACACCAGGCCACTTTCTTCCATTTCTCTGTGGTCCAGTTCTGATGCTGTTGGTGCTTTCGGCGGTGGACAGGGGTCAACATGGGCACCCTGACTGGTCTGCGGTTATGCAGCCTCATAGCCAACAAACTGAGATGCACTGTGTATTCTGACACCTTTCTATGAGAACCAAAATTAACTTCTTGAGCAATTTGAGCTACAGTAGCTCGACTGTTTGATCGGACCACACGGGCCAGCCTTCGCTCCCCACGTGCATCAATGAGCCTTGGCCGCCCATGACCCTGTCACCGGTTCACCACTGTTCCTTCCTTGGACCACTTTTGATAGATACTGACCACTGCAGACCGGGAACAGCCCACAAGAGCTGCAGTTTTGGAGATGCTCTGACCCAGTCGTCTAGCCATCACAATTTGAACCTTGACAAACTGGCACAAATCCTTACGCTTGCCCATTTTTCCTGCTTCTAACACATCAACTTCAAGGACAACATTTTGACTTGCTGTATATATATCCCACCTACTAACAGGTGCCGTGATGAAGAGGTAATCAGTGTTATTCACTTCACCTGTCAGTGGTCATGACGCTATGCCTGATTACTTTATTATATGATATGATACATTTATGGTAAGCATGTATCATAACTTATTATATCATATAATTTCTTATATATAAACCACTGGTGGTTGAATTTCCAGCAAAAATAAATAAGACAATTAGGGATGCACAATTAATTTGCATGATATGGGTTATCTGTGTGGGTGTTTTATTTTTTATTTTTGTGAATCAGTATCAGCCAATATTGAAGATTTTAATATTTTAATATTTAGATCATCATCTTGTTAATTTAAAGGCGCATCAATTATTTCAAAGATTTTACCCTTAACAACAGACTTTCTTGAGCGTGTTGGCCTTTACAGAGCTCTGTGCAAATGTGCTACAGTCTTTTAATTTATTGGTTCATTTTAATTTTAAAAGTATAGGGAAAAAAAGTATAACAGCTTTTATTAATATTTATTTGAAATGCAGTCAAATCTCTTTCAGACACTTTTTTATAAAACACAACTAATGGTTCAAATCACTCACAATAGTTATAGATTTAGTTATGAAGTATTATATATTTGATATATAATGATAAGAGAAGAGAATACAATTACCGCCCAGCTCTGGTGTCTTTATTGTATAATTATTTTGAAGATAATGAGCTTCCCAGTTTTTTTTCGCAAGCTTTTTGGCGTTTCAACGAATTTAAAAACAATTGTAAATATCCAGAAGTTGCTGCATCATCAACAATGTGGTAATTAGTGTAAAAAAAAATTCAAATTAGAGCCCCAAGCCATTATACTTTTTTATGAAACCTTACTTGACATTTCTTCTCCTTTTATAGGCCTCAGGGTTGTTAGTTTCTTTTTCCTTTCCTCATTGTGTTTTACTATCCAGCATGGTTCGTTCCTTCCATATATCTGCCTTGTTATGAATCTGCTTGAGACCCGCTAAAGGCCGTCGGTCATGTGAGTCAGAGCAGATGTTTGAGAAACTCGAACTTCCAGTGCAAACAGTTTTGCAGCTAGCCCTCTGATCTTATCCCTGCTGGTCTTGTACAAGACCCCCTTAACCTCTCCTCTCAGCATGCCAATGCTATCCCTTCCATTGTCTTCCTTGAAGTCTCTCTTTGTGTTTTAACCGTTCCTACAATTTGGTTTCAGACTGTGGAGTCCGGCCATACAAGCACAACCGTATTGTGGGTGGGCAGAACGCAGATGTGGGTGAATGGCCGTGGCAGATCAGTCTACATTTCATGACCAGCGGACACGTCTGCGGAGCCTCAATCATCTCCAACAAATGGCTGCTGTCTGCTGCCCACTGCTTCATCCAGCCTAGTGGAGAGTGAGTCTGTTTATTGCATCTCTGTACGACTTGTAGTGTTTCTGTATTTTATTTGGTCTGCTTTGATATTATCATTGGCAGAAATTAGACATTTTACTAAGTATCTTTCTCCACTCACGTTGTGCTCGAACATCATTCAACGTCAGCGCTCTGTGTTTGGTCAAAGACTGAGCTTGTATTTATTCTCATTAGCCAGCAGGTGGAGCACAAGACATTGGCAGAAAATCATACTTTACCTTGATGAGTTATTCCAACATGTTTCTGAGACTGAACCACTAAAGCTGAACTGAAAGATAATTCACTCTCCCGAGCTATGGTTTCAGCATGAAATCAAAATTGACCCCATTTACTTTCTTAATAAACGTTTCTGGTCTTTTTGTGAATGATGCATAAATGCACAAATGTCTTTCATCAAAATGTAATAACTTGTTCCACCTCTGAAATGGCTTTGCTTTTTGGCTGAAATTACCAAGCCCTCTTATTTTTCAATCCCTCTTCATATACACTACCGGTCAAGAGGTTAGAAAAAATAGGATTTTTTTTTTTTTTTTGGAGAAAAGGTCTCCTATGCTCACCAAGGCAGCATTTATTTGATTTAAAAATACAGTAATTTTGTGAAATATTAACTATTATTATATTTGAATACCTTTAATGTATTGAATTATTACATAAAAAGTCAATAAATACTGTTATTTAACCTTCCATTCATTAAAGAATTCCACAAATATATTAAGCATTGATAATGAACCATTATTACAAATTGAGCACTGATAATAATTGATAAGTGAGCAGAAAATCAGCATATTAGTGATTTCTAAAGGATCATGTGACACTAAAGACTGGAGTATTGATGCAGCCTTGGTGAGCAGAAGATAATTCTTTTAAAACCATGATTTTTTTATTTTATTTTTATTTTATTTTATCATTCCAAACTTGTCCTATAAACACAGCTTTTCACAATCCTGCCTCTTATTTCTCATCAAAACCGATTTCCTCAGATTTCCTGTCAAAATACAGATTCAAAATGAATTTGAACGCTTTCATGTTGACCTTTCAAAACATCTGATTTGAACAACTAACCTCCAAAACAACATTGTGTTCATTGTCTCTTCCAACAGCTACAAACTGACATCCAGCTGGCTGACGTACAGTGGTCTGCGGGACCAGAACATCCAGGACAACGCTGTTCAAAAGCGTACTTTGAAGACCATCATCACCCACCCAAGCTACAATGAAATGACCTACGATTATGACATCTCCTTGTTGGAACTGAGCCAGCCATTGAACTTCAGCAACACCGTGCATCCCATCTGCCTTCCGGCATCGACCCACGTTTTCTCGGCCGGCAGTTCCTGCTTTGTTACGGGCTGGGGCGCGCTCCGAGAGGGAGGTGAGACAGCTTGTGTGCCTGAGGGCTGCCCTTTGCGTTTGGAGTTCCTCTTTCCATGAAATACCTTTAGAATTGTGCCTCAAAAGATTGACATTTATCAATCCCTTGTTTCAATGTCACTTTTAGCACAAACTTTTGTCATATGCTTTTGTTTGGATTTTTTTGTTTTGTTTGTGGAGGCTCATAACTAAATCTAATCAATTCAAACAGCCATAATGAGTAAAGATGTTTTTTGGTATTAGAATCATTCTCAAAGGACTCATGTTTTATATATGTGTTGTAGGAAGTGGTGCAGCAATCCTGCAGAAAGCAGAAGTAAAGGTGATTAATGATACAGTGTGCAACATGGTGACCGAAGGTCAGGTGACCTCTAGAATGATGTGTAGCGGCTACCTCACCGGAGGTGTGGATGCTTGTCAGGTAAAAAAAACACATTCATGTTTTTTTTATGAAATCACACTGTATCTGATATTTTCATTTCAATCTGGGTCACTTTCTGTACAGTACCGACTAAAAGTTTGGAAATTACTTTGAAAATTACTATTATAATGTTTTTGAAATAAGTATCTTATGCTCAAGGCTGGATTTATTTGATCAAAAATACAGAAAAAAACCCCAATAATATTGTGAAATATTATTGCAATTTAAAATAATGGTTTTCTATTTTAATATACTTAAAATATAATTTATTTATGTGATGCAAAGATAAATAAGTGTATATTGTTACAAAAAGTTTTTTTTTACTTTTTATTCATCAATAAATCCTGAAAAAAGGTTCACAGGTTATAAAAAAATATATATCATGCAACTGTTTCCAACATTGATAATAAATCATCATAATAGTTTTCTGAAGGATCTGGAGACTGGAGTAATGATGCTGAAAATTCAGCTTTGATCACAGGAATAAATTAACAGTTTATTAAAATAGAAAACCATTATTTAAAATAGAATCTTGTTTCTGTATTTTTGATGAAATAAATCCAGCCTTGATGAGCATAAAAGACTTCTTTCAAAATCATTACAAATTGTAATGTTTCCAAACTTTTGACTGGTACTGTAGAAATAAATCCGGTGACTTGTAAGTGGACTGTAAGGTCCAAAAAAAAAAAAAAATTGTCAATCGAACTTAATTAGATTTAAACTTATTTTATTAATATAAAATATTTATATTGATAATAGAAAAAAATAATAAAATAATTGTAAAAAAAAAAAAAAGAGGAAAAAGAGGTCATCTGTTAATAGCGAGGCACAGTATAAAGCACAGCTCGCACAGAAGACACTTCCAAACCAAGCAGCTTTCTGTTGGTCAATGAACCGAACTGAACATGATGCAAAATCTGCTTGGGGAAAACGTTCACCCTCAAGCGTAATTCCAATTTGTGCGGATTACTATTGAAATGACTCTAATTCAACTGTGAAAGTTTGGCAATGTGACACCTTAAGGGCTGTTATACCACTGTTTTTCCTAAGTTAGCATTTAAAAAGTTATAATCATAACACCCTCAATGCAGTTAAAAAGCTTTGTAACTAAAACACCCGCAGAATTACACATTTATTGAATGGTAATGAATTCAAGGTGGTTTAATAGCCATTTAGATGCATTGTCAAGCCTTTTTCATCCTGTTCTATTCATCCAGAAACACCTACAGTACAAATATGACATGAGCATAATGCCGTCAAAGTGTTCAGCTAATGTTGTTGTCTTCCTGCAGTGTGTGTACAGCCTCGTAGTGGAGAAGATTAATTATTCTACCTTGTTCCCTGATATTTAAATGAGCTGATTTCCATAATTTCTACTTCTATCTCACTTGTTATTCATCTCTCTCTCTCTCTCTCTCTCTCTCTCTCTCTCTCTCTCTCTCTCTCTCTCTTCTTAGTGTGCTTTCCTCGCACAGGTTCCGGTCCTGGTCTTCTGAGTTCTTTCTATCTTTCTCTCCAGCAATAGGAGCTCATAGATTTTGCTCTCTCTCTCTCTGTACTTTGCGCCATCCTTCTCACCCACTGTAATATTTTTTCATTCACTTGGTTGTTTTGTCTCTCTCTCTCTCTCTCTCTCTCTCTCTCTCTCTCTCTCTCTCTCTCTCTCTCTCTCTCTCTCTCTCTCTCTCTCTCTCTCTCTCTCTCTCTCTCTCTCTCTCTCTCTCTCTCTCTCTCTCTCTCTCTCTCTCGTTTACCTCCCAATTCAAATATGCTTTATTGCCACGTCTGTTTACATTGCAATATTGGCAAAGTAATTAAGAGCCGAATTGTATTACACACAAAACAAATCATTCAGGAATAATAGTAATGGAATGAAATGACACAGTAAATAAGCAGCTTAAATTAGAGGTACAAATTAATAAATGATAAGTGATTACAATAATAATTAAAATGTTTGCAATTGCTTCACACGCCCTCCCCCCTCCCTTCCGTTTCCTTTCTATTTTCTCACATACATAATCATCATTTCATCTGCTCTTTCAATTTCAAGCAATTTATTTGCGTGATTTTGTATACAATATTGCCAAAGCATTGATACACACAATAAAAAAGTCTCCAGCGATACTAAAATAAATAACCACAATATACAATAAAATAATATTGAATAAAATCAACATTCATTAATGCACATTCTCTTGAGTAGATCAACAGGCAACTCTTGAATATGGTGATCACATATGTTTCGTTACACAAGTCCTCCATGCATTTGGTCTTTTTCAAACAGTTTTGGAAAATGTGAAATGACATTTAAAAGTGTCTGTCTTCTGGCTTCCGTAGGGAGACTCGGGCGGGCCTCTTGTGTGTCGTTCCGATGTTGGCAAATGGTTCCAGGCTGGCATAGTGAGCTGGGGAGAAGGCTGCGCTCGGCGGAACAAGCCTGGCGTCTACACGCGTGTCACCAAATTACGGGACTGGATCCGTGAAATCACATCCGTATAGTGGAGCCTGGACCTGCGATCATACGACAACCAAAGCAGAGGAAGAGAAATGTTCAGCGCCATGACTATTTAGTACAGTACGTGAGCCGCACTCGCACAAGCAAAAAGGGAACACAGCTTTGGTCGAAAAAAAAAAAATTAAAACTGAACTTGCATTCGTTTCAGACCACCTGGTTGTTTTCGTAATAGCATGTTCATTCACTATGACCATTCGGTTATTATGGTTTTTCATAGCTGTATCAATCTAAAGTTGAGTTCAGCTTTAGTCAACCAAATAAAAAGCTTCATAAAATACATGCAGATAGCACTATAATGAGGATATATATCACTGTGATGTACTGTTACACTCCAAATCAGTTGTAGTACTTTCATTTGTTCATACCTGATTTTTTTTAACAGTAATTTCATAAATGCCATTTCGAGATTAAACTGTCCTATAATGAGACTGCCAGCAATTTATGACCTGGCGCAAGTCATGTTGTTATCTTTCTGAATTATATTCTTTTAAACAAATCTTTTAACTTTTTTCTTGTGCTCAAAACGTGCCTTTCTTCCAAAGACTGGACCCTGCTTCAGAAACAATGACTCAGACTTTGAAGCGAGCTTCAGTACCTATTTTTCTTTTCTTTTCTTTTAGTGAAGGTCAAAAGCTTCTTTGCAATCTAGAAATTTCTGTAAGCATCCCACTCAGGTTGACCTTCATTCCTCACATCTGTGTGATATCGGGACCTCAGTGGCAAAGCTCTAAAATGGAGGATTAGGTAAAAATAGGATATTTCCGTCATCCATTTGCCAATACAACCAAGGCCAACATAGGTCACTCACTTCTGCTGCATGTTAAAGTTCCAGCCAATCAATGTCAAAGCAGTTGGCTGAAACCACCTAGCAGGATGGTCTCTGCTTCAAAGAGACCCGAACGTATTGAGGATCCTCAAAGACTTGGCAAGTTTCTTTCCCATGGACTACTGAATGATGTACAATTTGGCTTGTTAGGCTTTCATTTTTAAATTGTGAAAATTTCAAACAGCTTTTTAAATTGTTAAACTACAATGATTGTATATGGCATTAAGTGTCTGGGTGACTAACATTTTGTAAATATTTTACGTTATTTTTGCATTGTACATTTTACCGGATTACTTGTTGGTCTTTTTTCTGTTTATTTTCATTGTGTTTTATATTTTAAACACTATGCAAATGTTTTAATGTATTAAAATTTCCCAAGTTTACTATGTTTTCTCGACATTAAAATACATGGTGGTTTTAAATTGTGTCATAGCTTTCTTTCTTTCTTCTTTTTCTTTTTGCTTAATTTCCATGTTATTTAATTTACAAAACCGTTATATCAATATTAAATTAGCTGGCCTTGGTATAAACCAACAACAACATTCCCTTCATCAATTCTTTCCCATAAATCAGTGGTGTCTTAACGGAAAATGAAACAAAACCCTTTTCAGTTGATATGATCGAGAACCTAAAGCCTGACTTTGTTACAGATGCGAATGTGCTTAGTTTTGAGATGGCACCAATTAAAAAACTCTACGTTTAATTAAGCATTGCACTGTGACATTTGTTTTAAATGGTTTGCAGAGTATTGAACTTAGGCTAATTACATGCCAGATTTGACCTTGAATGAACATTGGATTGGTGCTCAACCTTTTATATTATCTCCAATCGATGTCATAACTCTTGCACATTAATACAGTATCTAGGCAACTAAAGGTCACTATCACTTGACTGAAACAAAGCATTGTGGTAAATTAAATTAATGAGTTAAATCCAGCTAACTATTAGTTTAAGCAATTTTTCTACTACCTGTCTTTCAGCTCTTGCAGCGGATTAGACACTTCAGCTCTTCTCCCATGCTTTTATCTAGCGATCTTAAAATAGCAAATTTCAAACCATGTTTGAAATGTATTAAGATGGTGGTCCAGTGGGTTAAACCACCTAACTGACATGCAGAAGGTTGCTGGTTCGATCCCAGGTCACCACCAGTGTCCTTGAGCTAGGCTACTCCACGTTGCTTCAGGGTGATTGTCCCTGTAATTAGTGCACTGTATGCCAAATGCATAAATGTAAATGTAAACGATTGTTTCAAAATGTCACACCTGGATTGTGGCAACACACCGCCCTGGACGCTTCAGAAGAACACAGTGAGTGCGTCACCTGCCTGGGGAAAGCCCCTGCAGAAGCCGTGCTCTCGCCTCTGAGCTCACGGATTGCTTTCTTTTCAGAGAGAGGTCCCGCCCCTTATGCTGTCCCGTTCTCTTGCTCCTAGGAACCTCGAAGAAACAGCAGAGCCAGAGAGTGGAGCTAATTGATGCGAGTGAGCTCACGCTGTCTCAGATCCCGCGATCACCCTCCCCTCAGAGAGATGATTCCCCGGTGCTCTTTTCCCACACATACCAGCACCCCTCTTCTGGCATGAGTGGTATGGTCTCGTTTACGGGGATCCGAGGAGGATTTACCTGACAACAGCATGTTGTTGGTGTCTTCTGATGCAGAGGACTCCACACCCTTGCTGCCCAAGGATCCAGTCAACGCCAGGACCAGGCTGAGCACATCAGCATCCTCACAAAGGCAATTGAGCTCAGACTGGAGTGGCTGGAGAGAAGCCTGCCAGCAACTACCTTGATGAGTGGTTCTTTCCGGGGTGCCGCCAACGGCCCCCTTGCCAGAGACCTGCTTCGTTCTCCCCGGAGGTTCATGAAGAACTCACCAAAGCGGCGTTCTTAACACAATCAATAAAGGTTACTCGCTCCAATTCACTCACAGACATCCCCGCTTCAAGGGCGTGGTCCACACTTGAGTACAAGGCAGCGACGCACACGTCCTCCAGTCCGAAGTAGAGAGCTTACAGGCAAAGGGGGCCATAGAGATAGTTTCCACCAGCTCCCAGTGAGTCAGTCTTTTACAGCCGCTACTTTCTCGTTCCAAAAAAGGATGTTGGCCTCGGACCATGCCCTGATTAAGTGCCCATTTTTGACAAAATGGTAGGTTTGTCCAGGGTTTTTTTTTTTTTTCAAGGGATCTAAAAGATGCTTACTTTCATATTCAGATAGCCCTTCATCACAGACTGTTCTTGAGATTTGCGTTTGAAGGGGCTTGCCAGTATATTATCCTTCCATTCGGACCATCCCTGGCACCGCACACATTTAAGAAGTGCGTGGATGCGGCCCTCTCTCCTCTGAGGCAGAAGCTTGAATTACCTCAATGACTGGCTCGTTTTGGCCCAATCGGAGAATTAGTTGAATATTCCCAGGTCCCTGCTCCTCAGTCATTTGGAATGCCTGGGGATCTGGATAAATATAGCCAAGAGCTCACTTCTCCCAGCTAGCGAATATCCTTCCTGGGAGCAGTTCTCGCCCAGATCCAAGCCTGACTCGTGCCGGAATGCTCACTGAAAATCCAGGAGCTAGCAGTGTCATTCAAAGTCGGGGCTTCACTCCCCCTCAGGGCATTTCAGAGGATATTGGGCCTAATGGCAGCCGCCTCCTGCTCTACATGCGGCCCCTCCAATATTAAATGAAAGTCTGTGTCCTAGCCCACGCTTGGTGTCTTGGACACCTCCATCTCAAGGTGACCCACGGCTGTTTGGAAGGACCCTCATCTGTACCGGGCAGGTGCAAACTTGTGCCTGGTCTCTAGGAGGAAGAATGTCACAACAGATGCTTCCAAAATGTCCTGCTCCTGGTCGAGCCTAGAGAGGCAATGGCTAATCAACTGCCTGGAAATGCTGGTGTTTTTTCTAGCCTTCAAAACCTTCCTGCCAGACCTAAAAGAACATTATGTCTTGGTCTGTTCAGACAACATGTCAGTTGGCCTACATACATGGCCTACATAAACTACCAAAGTGGACCCTGGTTGAGGAAACTATACAGGCTGGTGAGGCCTCCTCTTATGGGCACAGCACAATCTGTGCTTGCTGAGGAAACTGCACGTGCCAAGCACTGGTCCTGTCTGTCTAAATCGGTCCTTGACCTTGTTGTCGGTCTAACCGCTAAAACGCTTGACCGACGACTCCGGCCTTGTGGCCTCAGCCTCATGTTTTCGGGTGGACGTTCTCGCCCTGATATTGGGCTTGCTGCCTTCAGGGCCCTTAACCTTGAGTGCCCTAGGCCTAGTCCATGGCTCAGACGGATTTCCGTATCACAGTGCTATTGGATTGCATGTCAGTTTAAGACTTGATGCAATGCAAGTGAACTATCGATAAGGGAACATGTTGGTTACTAAGGTAACCTTGGTTCCCTGAGATTACAGGAACAAGCATTGTGTAGCTGGCCGTTCTACTGTGCTGCACTTGAGTTGGCACTTGCCGAAAGATTCTGAGAAAATGGCATTTTGAGCCCACTTATATAGACGGGTAGCTCCATACTTTTGGGCTGAAGCGTCATAGGTTTGCGTAGTTGCACATACGCGATTCAACAGGCTTCAGCATTCTCGGCAGGGAGAGGAGTTTCCCTATGACAGAAAAAAACTGACGCAATGCTCGGAACTAGTTTATACAATCAACTCATGTTGTTTTATCGTGGTTAGTGTAAAATATAATTTTGGAAATACCTAGAGAGTTTAAATTCTGTGGGAAAATTCTAATGAATACAATTTCAAAGGGTCCTATTTTTTTAAAATACAATGTTTATGAACTTTCCTGTATAAAATGAGTGCTTTACAGTGAGCATAACTATTGGATATCTATTTTTTTTTTAAAAACCCTGGCAAATCAATTATCACTGGTTATTCCGTTATCACCACGGTAAGATTGGTGACTGTTGTGCTGAATTGTGTGACACCAGCTAATTATGTTAAAATAAGGTGTTGTATTGCGCTAATCTGACCTACTCCTAATTCCAATCCTAATCTTAACCCTACCGTCAGTACAGCGCATATAGGGTCACAGAATTCGGTACTACACCACCACAAATTGACACTTACCACTCGGGTATTTCATATAATTGTAAACTAGCATGAGAGAAGATGTCACAAGCCATTATAAATTGACACCTACCATTCCTAAATGCATGATGAAAACTGGCACCAAACATTCATAATTGTGTTGGACCTTGACACCAGCTCTTCACAATGCAGAATAATGTAGGTCTGTAGATACTATATAAAATGGGTGTTTATAATGTGGCTACAGCAAGTATTGGTTAAAAAATCATCCACAATTGTTGTAAGTTTTGGTTTAGCAATAGCCAATGTTACACTTACACTTACTTGCTTACAAATACGTTTAATTGATATTTATTTTTTAATCAAAAAATTATGCTATTTATTTAGGATTTTGTGTCACAGTTACATGAGTATAGCTGCTCTGTCAGTCACTACTGGAGGTGTCACAACATGCGGTGATCCACGGCACGTCACAAGTTTTGGTGTCACATGCTAATAAAAAAACGGGCAGAGAAGCATGTTCCAATGGCTCCTGTGTGCAAGATGCTACTTAATGTTAATACCGCCGCTCCATTATGTATCTATTCTTGTGCACTTTGTTGGGTTACGTGTGGATTTTTGTCAGTGATAGTTGTATCCAAGGGATGATGACAGATGATGGAAATATGACCCTGAATTTACCAAGAGTAGCCATCCATTTTTTGTTTAGCCATTTGTTTAATGCTGAGTACGTGTTTATGTCTTCAACACTCCCTGCGGTGAAGCTCGGCGCGACATGATGAAATCTGAGAGACTGGGTGACACGACAAGATAATGTTGTCACACAACACCCGCTCCGTCAGCGTAATATTTCGTTGCGTTGGGGGAGACGGCCTGTGCCTGCTATGTTTGATACGCAGACAGCGGGAGGCTTGAGAATCTCATCCGTCTTTATTAAAAACCCTTCTGTCGCCGCGGGAATAAGAGAATCAACATAGGCATCACTGCTAATTTATGTATTCATCAACTCGGCAGCCCCGGTATTGTTTGTCCTCATTCCCTCATGACATTTGACGAGACCCAGCGACGTGTGCCAAACTCACTCCAGTCAGAGCAGATATTATTTGAAATGGTTTTATTTAAATATAAATATGTGTACAAAGTTACAAGCAACAATAGCTCATTTTTTAGCAAATAAAATTATTCGAACATTATTAAAAAACGGAAGAAAAAAGTCAATTAGTTATGTAACACTTTTCACCGCTCCAAAACTGATAAGTAACATGGGGTAAAAACCGTTGTGAACCAAATAAAGTCAACTCAAAGATATAGATATATGCATTTTATAATATAAAGGTACTTTACAATAGAGCAGCTTACACGCTGTACATTAAGGCTTATATAAAATATAAAAATAAAGACAAGCAATGTTTTGTTTCACCTATCTTACAGTTCATTTTGACTTTTTTTTTATCTTTCCAAATGGAGCCAACCATTCAGGCTTAAAGGAAAATGGCAGTATGGAAACCTCCAAACGCAGGTCTCCATGATCGAATTGACATAGGGTGCAGTAAGCGGTTTCTCACACAAGGAACAAACAGATGAGAAGAAATGCTGAATACGTTCACGTACACACATCATCTGCATGCAACAGACAGGAGTGAATTTCCCAACAATTTGTACAGTCATTGAAGTGGCTCTAAGTGGATATGGACAGTACTGCATTTCACTTGCTATTTCTTTTTCATTTTTTTCTTCTATGTAAACATGTTGGTGCTACCTGACGGTGTCAGCAATGTCAGCATGACATAACAGTCACCTTGGCACACTCTGTATTTAATAACATACAGTGGTCACGTAAGGAACATTACAAGATTATTACTGCACGGCCCAAGGCCGTGTGGTAATTTAGGTTTGCCGTACATGGCTCGGCTTAAGAAACCATGGTCCCGAAATGGGCTCTACTCTGAACTCTGCAACAGATCCTTGAGAGCATAGCTTTAAAAGACTGCATCTCTAAATTTGCTTCTTTGGGGATTGGCCAATCCTGGTTCCATCAAACAGACAGAAATACATTTTATGGATTTTGCCCATTTGTTTATTTTTGTTATTATTTTTATTGTTTAACCAATGCATTCCAGATTCCAGTTTCCTGCACTGGTCCTTTGAGGCTTTACATAAATACTCTCTTGAGAGCCCAACAGCAGTGCAGTCTGCAGTCTTCTGCTCCCCTGCTTTGTGGATTGAACTTTGAGCCACTTTGTGTAGGCAATACCTGTTGTCATTGATACACAAATGTGCTTACAATTCCATCAGCATGCCAACAAACAGTTTTTTTTAAACTTTTTTTTTTTTTTTAACTTTTTTATTTCATGTCATTTTGATTGTTTCAGCATAGTGTCATGAGCTTGTCCCCATTAACAAATGTTAGTTCACGAGGGCACTTCTCCATAGCACTGCTTAGAGTTAGTGCTTGAGCATTTTTGTAGAAATACAGTGCCAGAGACGAATTGACGGACAGTGTTCATTGTTCAGCATTTGGACGAAGAAAATCAGTAGCTTGAAGGTGACTTCCAAGCTTGAGTGGCACGTCGTAGTTCTTTCGAAAGAAGTTTCTCATCGATCCGACATTCACTTCAATTATTGATTCACTTCAATAAAGCTTTTCCGCCTCTTGAATCTCAGTTTAAAGTTAGCTTGATCCCTCCTGAAGCCAATTCAGAAGAACGTTCTTGATCATGCCAGACCCTTAGCGGGTCTTCTAGGGAGCTTTCACACATGAGTCTGCATGCGTTGCTGCGAGGGCCGCCCGTAGTCTGACTGCTGTGACGACACCTGCGAAGATGCGTATGAGAAACGAGATGAGCTAGATACTTTGCTGGCCTGGTCTGAATGCTCGTACCCGTCAACCTTCTCGTAGGAGGCGGGTTTGACGTAGCTTGTAAAGGCGCGGCCATAGGTGGCGGGCAGGTAGGCGGAGCCTGCATAGACTGGCTCCTGAGGGTAGATTGTGGGAGTTTGCTGTTGTTGCTGTGGTTGTTGTGACTGCTGCTGCTCATAGGTGGTCCGTGTGGCAGGGGTTGTGGCGTAACGCTGAGAGAAGTCATAAATCCGTGGCTGAGTGGAGTGCTGGCCGTATAAGGGGCTCGGCGAGGGAAGCTGAGAGGGAGTGTAGACTGGCCGAGCATTAGGGACATATTCGGAGAAGCCAGTTCTCGTGATGGGGCGGTCCTCGTGAGCCCGCACATTGTAGTAGCCATTGGTGGGGTCCTAGGAATAAAGAAAGAAAACATTGTCAGATAAATTACAAACACTTAAGCGCATGCTAGAAGTTAGTATTTGACCAATAATTGTAGGCTTTCTTGAACATGATCCAAGCTTGTAGTGTAATACAAATATGTTTTCAGCATGTTAGTGTTATTAAGTACAGTAGTTTCCTCAAATCTTTGAAACAACCTTTTGCTTTTATCAGATTAACCAACCTGAGTCATACTTTGTGAAATGTAATACCTTGATATCTGATCTCTCATCGTCCTCCTCCTCCAGCAGGTCGCTGTGCTCTGTGCGAGACGTTCCTGGAGACTCACTGCTGTTGGGAGCCTGAGAAGAGTACAGAAATTTGGGTTAGGGCCTGTTCAGTGTCTATGGTATGTTAAATGTCATACACTCATAATTAATAGTGCCCCTAGCTCTTGTACTTATTATAAACAAATGATCAATATACAGTTTTAAGAAGTAAAATATAATAATAAAATGACTTTACAGTTTGGCTGATGTCACTAAGGCCTCGACATATTGTTTTAGTCCTTATGGATGAAGTCAAGTATAGCCTAACATTTTGTTTTCTCATTTCCCTTGGAAATACTCCACAATATTTTAGAATTAAAGTGGGCTGAGTTCTTGTTTTTCCTTCAGCTTTTTATGAAAGAGAAATGATGTAAGCTATTCCTATCTATCGGGACATTCTAAGCATTTCTGCATTGTTTTCAGAGGGGCTTACCATAGGCTCCTTCACATCCTCCTCATCGTCATTTCCTCTTGCTGCGTTGTGGTCGCTGTGCACGATTTGTACGCGGATGTCGCTCTTAGACAGACGTGTGCCCTTTTTGCCTGGGTGAGGAAATAGCGCAGTGTATAGAGATTAATGAGGTGAACGGTGGGAAGATTTCCAGAGAGGTGAAAAGGTCAACACTGCTCCAGGCAAAGAGGTGGCCCCATAATTAACCTCTGTCTAGTTAGTTCATTTGATTTCTACTGTATCATGTTTTTGAGGAGAGAATAAGAACTCTCAGATAACATCTGATCTTTGACCTCACCTTTAGCAGTGTGACGGCAGCAGATGGAAACCAGGGTAATCACACAAACGATGAAGACGCAGCCTCCGCCCACAGATGCTCCAATGATGATTAGCAAGGGGAGGGCCTCTGCAAAGGAAACAGGGAAACGTCACTGAGCAGGATTACAGCTATTAAGCCACTACCTCTCTCCAGTTGCAGGCATTGCAGACAATCCAAATTTTCACTGAATTCTCATCAGCTATTAATCCAGTCTTCGGTGTCTCACGATGCTTCAGAAATCATTCTATGATGATTTATTATCAATGTTGGAAACAGTTGTGCTGCTTAATATTTTTTTGGGGACCTGTATTGCTTTTTCAGGATTCATTGATGAATAAAGTAAAAAAAAAAAACAGCATTTATTCATTATATATATATTTTTTCTAACAAAATCTTTACTATCACTCTTTATCAAATTAACACATCCTTGCTGAATAAAAGTAATTTCTTTAAAAAAAGAAAGAAAGAACATTTTTTTTACTTTTTATTCATAAGAGAATCCTAAAAAAATATTAAGCAGCACAGCTGTTTCCAACATAGATAATAAATCAGCATTCCAAAATGATTTCTGATTACTCTAATGGCTGATTCAAATTCAGCTTTGCATCATTATATTACAATTAAAATTATACTAAAATAGTTTAAAAATATATATATATATATTTCACAATATATATTTTTCTGTTTTTTTAATTGCAGGCTTAATGAGCATAAGATACTTCTAAAATATGACTCAGACATGTTCATGATGTTATTTGTGAGATGATTTAATTTTCATATTATCAAAAGGTACGTCACTTCTCTAGGTGATTCAGGGAAAGCTGTCTGCTTGACAAATGCTTACTACAAGGAATTCTTTTTTCCAAGCCACGTCCAAACTCAAGAGCAACATATAGAAATTCATCTAGTGTGATCCGCGGTGGCATCACAGGACCCAGCTATTGTCTCTAATCTCTGGTGGAAGAGGGGTAACCAGACCTGACATGCAGCGAGGCAGCCGACAGTAATCTAATTAGAGATTCCAGGAGATAGCACTGTCTGCCTCTCCAGAGACTTGGCTCTGCTGCCTTGATGCAAATTGCTGGCGAAGACCTTATTTTTGGTGTCTCCCAGTACAAAGGCTCAAGCCGTCTACCACGCTCTTAGTCTTATTTAAGCAAATTTAAGATGGTGTACTGTGCATACAAATTGTAACGGCCAGTGAAGCGTCACATACCCATGCCGTACATGTGATCTTGATTTAATTCATTCAGGCTCAAAATCTATATCTTTGTTATGGAACGAATGTATTCATTAAGTGAACCATCTTCTGATTAAATGCTATTGATTTGGTGGTGTATAATTAAGATAAGCACAGGGTTGCAGGGTGTTTTGAGATGCAATCCCTGCATAAAGCTGATTTGAACTGGATTACAGCTTGTCATGAATAATCTTAAATAAAAGGCACCAACTCTAAGGTGGACAAACCCTACAACTTCCTGTCAGTGTTTAAAAATCAGCCATCCTTCAATGATTAAAGCAATTGTGCCAAACAGAGCTTGGCCCATACCCAAATCTAAAACCCCTGCCACTTTTCGCACTTCATGAGTCCATTTTGACTCTACAGACCCAATATTTCCCTCACTGTAAAAAAATATTTTCACGATTTATCAAAAATCTTTTGACAAACCCACTTAGATAATTAATGTGGTTAAGATAGCATAGTATTTTTTAAACCAATCTCCTTCATTGTATTAACTCAAAGTTTTAATTTCAATAAACTCAAAATTTTAAGGCCACTAGGTAACTTCATTTTTTAAGTTAAACCACCAATATTTTTTTTACAGTGCATTACTTTTCCCCAATCATTTCCTCACTGAGGTTTTGATGTATTTAACATCTGTTTGATCACTACATAATTTCCATACTTCATTGTGAAATGTCATAATTTAATGTTTACTACCATTCTAAAAGGCGTAATGCAGTAGTAAAACGATTGACTTGTACTATATTGCTTGATGAAAGGATAATTTGGCATTAGGACCCATACCTTGCTCTTCAAGAGTGACCAATGCCGTGCCTGTACCGAAGCGGTTCCAAGCAGTGCAGTTGTATCGAAGCTGGAAATCTTGGGCCAGAGTCTCTGAGAGGATTAGCGAGGAGAGAACCCCTTGGTCACTGTTTACAGTCTGCACGGAGAAACGACCAGAAGAGCCAGACGACAACATCATGTCCCCAAATGTCCACACCTGAGGAGGAAGAGACAACCAGATGTAAAGACTTTTTTTTCTCACTTTCAGTAAAGATTAAATGTTTGCAACCGATTACAGCAGTTTAAACCGAATTTTATTGATTCGATCATGAAAATGTAAGAAGGATTCTTGATGTCAAGCTGAAAGTTCGTAATTGCAAAGACAGAATTATTTTTCATTTATAACACGCACCATTGAATCATTCACAATATGACTAGGAACATGTTTCAAGTAGGGATGTCCCGACTCCCGAGTCAATCTCATCATCATTGGCTTCCTAAGCCTGATCATGTATTTTACATCAGCTGTCATGGCGGTGTCATGCTGTAGGTGGCGGTATGCACCTTCAAGTGGGTTTTCCAACCGGCGACCGCCATTAAACAGAAAAGAAGAACGCATGTGTGACGATAACCAATTATGTCTTTTGTAGTGCGTTACACACACGTTCAAGCTTTAGCATATTTGATGCGCACTTTTGTAAGGAATCCCTCGAAAGTCATGTATTTGTTATTTATTTTTATCAGCCGTCAGACTATCTGAGACGCTGTTACCATAACTTGCGCCTTTTTGGGTTGCGACTTGTCTGACAGACTGGAATTCTGACACTGCAAAGCTTGTCATGCTTTCTAACCTTAAATCTGGTTAATTTGGTAAATTTTAATTCCAAAGGGACTTAAAACCTAAATTCAAGCCTAGTCCAGCCAGCACAGCAACAAAAGTGGCATTTTGAGCATGAAAAAAAAAAAAAATTACGACATACATTTAAACAATTGTCATCCCAGTAGTAGACATTCAGTGTCTGAAACTCAGTGTCAGAGATTAGAATTTTTCTTGTGCTCGCTGTCATGTCGAGTTGGTTTACCAACAGTGTTGTGCCTCGGCTTGTGAAAAAGAGCTTTGTGAAAAACCGTGCAGGGAAGACAAGCAGCTTCTGTCTAGTAGAGGGTCAGTATGAAATCTCAAAGCTACTCAGAGAGAGAAAGAACAAGCCATTGTTTCTTAACTTCACCTTTCTGACAAAGAGGTGAAATAGCATGTCAGAGAAGTCCTCCCTCGACTGGCCTGAGGTGAAGGAATAACACGCACTAACACCCTGAATCCCCACCTGTCACTGTTTCCAGGATCAGATTTTTTTTTCTTCATCTCTGATTCCTTCTTTGCATCATTGCTCTCTGTTACCCTTGTTTCCATCTGTCTCCGTGCATCTCTATGCTTTCCCCTTCTTCTTACTGCCTCTCCAACTTAGACCCTAATTATCCACTGAAATGCCTTCCCACGTACTATGGGGTCATGGAAGGTCAGCGGTGCTATGCACTAATTGCTCGTCGTTGGAAAGGAGCCTAGAGGGCCGGAGGTCTTCTCTGCAGACCCTGGCATTAGTGCAGTTCGCCTCTGCACGCTTGAGGGCGGAAGAGGTGAGATACAGGATCAGCCCTATCATCGAGTGCTTTCTAATAGGGGAAAAGGGCTGCGTAGCTGTGCGAGTGTATATTTGTGTGGGTGTCAGATATGGAAAGAGAAACAGGAGCAAGGGAAGAGAAGACTCGCATGAGATCTTGTTGGAGGGAGAGCGTGTGATGTGCACACACAGAAAGCACCTGCTAAGGGGAAGGCTCACAAACAAGCCTGTCAGGAATAAGGCTACACTAAGCATCAGATACCTAGCAAACACACACAAACAGAAATAGGAGAAAGTATACTTACAATCTTGTCAGGAGGAGGGCTGCTGCCCACTAGACACTCCAGCTTGCCCTTGGAATGCTTGACGGCCTGCTGCGTGGCCTCAGCCGTGATGATGGGAGGGCCTGAAGTGTTTGTGAGAAAGAGAGAGAGAAACAGAGATGAAGAGAAAACATGCTTACTAAGGGTGCTAATGAAAGACACAGAGCTGATGCTCCTTGTGCACTCAAGACTAACTGCATGAGTCATGCACATAAATATAAAGCTCATAAATTAAGGAAGCAATTCACTGATTAATAGTAAAAAATTACAGCTTTTTCCCCAACCCTTGTAAGCTACCAAAAAAAACAACAACTCATGGAGCATATTATGGATCAAATCGAATTAAACAAATGCGATAAAAAGACTTTTAAAAATGTGGTTACCATTGACAGTTAGAGTCACATCTCTCTCAGCCACACCAATTCGAGGCACGATGGCTTTGCAAGTGTACGTCCCAGAATCCTCTTGGGCGACTGCCTTCACCTGCAGGGTGTTACTATTGCTGAGCACCTGTAAAATAAAATGAACAAGAATAGCCTGTTCAGATCTGTTGCTATACCAAAACATTTCTCATCAAGTGATTGCCACAAGAGCTTGCCACAAACCACATGTCAATAATTATTACCACACACCAAATATAACTATACACTTTCTATCAAATGTCTGTATGACAGTGCCTGTCTATATGTGTTTGCAATATTGATGGTTTTCACGTCCAGTTAAAGTCTTATCTTTCTAGCAAGTTGTGGAATGAAAATCATTACAGCATGTCAATATTTCCGTAGGATGAAGATGGGAAGATTGTGTAGACACACAGTGTGATTTTTGTTCCAGACGGATCAAGCCATTGCCCTCAGAGACGGCCATTACCATTAACACCAGTCATCCATTTTGTAGCTCGTGGCTCACACAAGAGAAAGACCAATGCCACCAATACCAAGGGGAAAGCATTGACTCCGCCTGTAATTTCGTCTGCACTAATCTTAATTACTGTCTAAAGCACTCCAGCCTGGGTCCTCTGAGTCAACCCACTGCTCTAATTAAACCTACGACAATGGCAGTGCGAAAATTTCCGGAGTGTGAGCAGATACTTGTGCTCCTTCTCCTCTGGTACACTCGCCGTGGTCACTTGTTAGAGCCATTGATCATTAGAGCACACCCTCTTCCCCTTCCTTTCCTTCCCCTCTCGACGCCACCAAACTGTGATTAATCCGTTTAGCACTCGCCTCGATTTTTCATTCGCCGGCACTCATCGAATTAGCCAATTAATCCATATCTTGTGGCGATGAAGTAAACGCTCTACTTGTGGATCAGATCGGCCCATACTCAGGAAGGGCAGGGTGGAGGGATGTAGTCATGGCAAAATTAACTGATTGCCTCATCAGAACCTTCTGGCTTTTCAGCCTTAGCCTCCCACTCTCTCTCTCTCTCTCTCTCTCTCTCTCTCTCTCTTTTCATTCCTCTCTCGCTTTTTGTTTGCTTTCTCGGGCTCTTTATGAAATCTGATTAAGCAGCAGCAGAAAAACACTTACAGCAGAATAGGCTGATGCATTTCACACATCTACTGGAGCTAAACTTTCATTTTAGGCTAGCAATCACTTTATCCATTTGCCAAACTCTTGTAAATGCACCGTAAACAGAAATGCCATCCATTAACCATCCAGCTATGAGCAGAAAATCATTTTATCTTTCTTGTACATACAGGAGTTAAATTGGGATTTTGTAGGCGGGGGGAATCCAGTGTTGATTCTGGTGCCATAAACAAGATATGACTTAAAGGGTTAGTTCACCCAAAAATTTAAATTCTGTCATTAATTACTCACCCTCATGTAATTCCAAACCCGTAAGACATTCGTTCATCTTCTGGACACAAATTATTAGATATTTTGATAAAATCTCTCTGATCCTTTCATAGACAGCAATGGAATTGCAACTTTCAAGGCCCAAAAGGTAGTAAAGACATTCTTACAATTGTCCATGTATCTACAGTGGCTCAACCTTAACTTATGAAGTGACGAGAATACTTTTTGTCCGCAAAAACAAACAAAAATAAAGACTTTATTCAACAATCTCTTCATGTAAGCACCACAACTCAAGCATGTGATCATGGGATCGTGCTCGGCCAATAGTGAGCCGGCGTTTTGCCGTAAAACCTGGAATCGCTGTACTTTGTGAATAGCCCAACAAAGTGAACAGCGTAACAGAGTGACAGGGAAGAGAAGAGATTGTTGAATTAAGTCGTTATTTTTGTTCGTTTTTTGCACGCAAAAAGTATTCTTGTTGCTTCTTAATATTAAGGTTGAATCACAGTAGTCACATGGACTATTTTAACTATACTACCTTTCTGGGCCTTGAAAGTTGCAATTCTGTTGCTGTCTATGAAGTGGTCAGAGAGCTTTTGGATTTCATTAAAAATATCTTAATTTGTTTTCCAAAGATGAACAAAGGTCTTACGCGTTTGGAACAACAACAGGATTGCTGTGGCAGTTGTTGAACAGATGGCATGCCATATTTAGAAAGAAGAAGAGAAGAGGTCACCATACCACACTGGATCCTTGTTTGGTCCAGGCCAGAGTAAGGGGAGGGTTGCCCGTCCACGAACAAGTGAAAGCCGCATCCATCCCTATGTCCACTATCTGTGGTTTTGGTTCTGTCAGCAACCTGGGACCAACTGCAAATGAAAGATGCGGATTCACATTGTGTTCTAGTACATTTCATTACAGTGTGTTTTTGCGTGCACAAAACAAGAATGAAGCCCATTACACTCTTCTCATCCGCAGTCTTATTAAAGGAAATATGATATAATACAAGAAGGAAATGAAGGTCATTCCAAGGATGAATTCTGAGAGGTACGAATGTTCCTATATTTTTGAAGGAAAAGATTTGACTGTGTATTGTTTATCTCTTGTATATGAAAATGTATCATGCAGTGCCACGTTTACAATATTTAGAAGGCTGATTATACCTAACACTGCTGTTGGACTGTACTGAATGAAAATGTCTTATTTAACAGACACTTCAAAATGAATACCAAAATGCATGGCCACAACTAAAAAAAACAATGGTGAGTCATTTATCAAGCGATTTTCTATGCAATGCTACTTGTAGTACAACAAACATACTCTAAAATATATCCTTTGATTTTAACAACTTTCATTTGCTCTGTGTAATTTAAGGAAAAAAGACGGAAATAGACATTTATATGTCATTACGCAGGCGGGCTAAGCAGTAATGCTTTGTGTTTTTTTGGTAGAAAAGTACTTACATTGTACATCCACCAAGGTGCTGACATTAGTACTTCCTACTGAGTTGGACACCTCGCAGGACACTGGGTCTGTGAAGTAAGAGTGATCTACGGTCACCTCCAGGCTGTCCCCATTGGCCTCTGAGATAGGAATCCCACCTTTGGACCATCTGTTTGAAACGTGAAGAGGAAAATGCATTCATTTATTAGATTTACCAGGAATCTTCTTAGTGATGCTGCTACCTTTACAATGAAAACTATTATTAACACCAAACATTGAAGCAACTGTGCACAAAGAATTTGATCTGTAATTTATATCCAATTTGGGGTTTACCCTCAAACCTAAATCTGATGGAGTGGATAATCTGGGATTATGCAGTGAGTCTGTTGTGATATTAAATGTGCTTACCTGTAACCTGTGATCTCAGGGTTGGCAGAGGCAGAGCAGATGAACAACACTTTTGCTCCCTCCATCACCGTCTGAGGCTGAACAGACAGAGTCACAGACGGAGGATCTGGAAGGAAACATGCAGGATTAGATACACTGCAGCAATAGAGGCTTTACAAATCCTTCCCAATGACTTTACTGCCAAACTCCAGGTGTGTAAATCTAAGTCACAATCCTTTTTTAAAATCCATTCCCCTGTCTAATTACACATATTTTTACCATAGAAACCCCTGCTTATATATAGACAATTGCACAGTTCCTTACAAACATATTCAAACCAATTCTCACATTTATGGAATTGCTAATCTTACACTCTAAAAAAAAATGCTGGGTTAAAAACAACCCAAGTTGGGTTGAAAATGGACAAACCCAGCAGTTGGGTTAAATGTTTGCTCAATGTGCTGGGCAGTTTTATTTAACCCAACTATTGTTTAAAATTACTATATGGCTGACCTAAAATTAACCCCAAAATGGGTTGTAAATTAAAAATCAGACAGATAATTACTAGAAGCAACGATAATAATCAAAAGGCGAACATTTATTAATAAGCGATTTAATAAATGTGTATTGCCAATTATTATTCATTAAATATATTAATACATGTTAATTTCTAACATACTTTGGGTTAATTTTAAGCAAGCAATACAGTATTTTTTAACAATAGTTGAGTTAAATAAAACTACCCAGCAGGTCGGGCAAACATTTAACCCAACCGCGGGGTTAAAACAACACGATTGCTGGGTTTGTCCATTTTTAGCATTTTTTTTTTAGTGTATACTGAAATATTGCTCTTGATAATATTTTTGATGTGGCAATACATTTGTTTTATGTGCTATGTTTTATTTAAAATAAATTAAAACCTAAGAAGAAGTTGCCATTTTCAAGTATTCAGTATACATATAAAAACATGTAATATTAAAATAAGCACCACACATTGTGCATCAGGATTTTATTATTATTAACTTTTTCAGCATAATTGCAGGTTCACTGTAGCCTAGAAATCTAGACGCACCCTTGCGGCAGCAAATGTAATTTGCAGCCAGGGTCGTCTAGCGACTCTCAGTTGGCTTGCGAGCTTGAAAAACCAAACTCTAGTTAGGCCAATCACGTCGTGTATAGTGTCGGTGGGCGGGCTTAACATAAAGCTGCTGCTGGCGAACAGCGGTCTTTCGAAACGGCTTTGGCTGCGACTCTGGAAGACTTGAGTTAAGCTTTTATTTGAGAAAAAAACAAAGAACGGCATTGAAGTCATTCTTTTTAAAAAAGTAAGATGTTTTCGGAGTTTTGCCGACCAGATACGGTAAAAGTTTCATCCGTCAACTAGCTCCGCTGGTGGGAAATCGCATAGGACTCAGCCAGAGCCCGCTTCTGATTGTTGCCTAACCACTTATAGCGCTCTGGTTGGTTGTAGCGCTATCCTATTGCCTGCAGAGGGAATTTAAAAGACAACCGTTTATCCCGCTCCTCGAATTGAGCCCTGCCAATGGTGGGTTCCCAGTCCCAACATCTTGGTCTGGCTTGTCAGGCTAGGTTCACTGAAGAATGCTGAATTATTTTAGCTGATTCCAATAAAACATCATTACAAACCCATGATCTAAGATAAACTAGATCGAAACTAGATTATACAAATAAAAAAAAAAAAATCTAAACAATCCTATATTACAAAGATAATTTCATTATCTTTGCCTGCACATATAATGAATGAATGGCGATCTCTATCGCAGACAAGACTCATTTTTAAAAAAGGAATAAATAAACAATACTCACGCTGAACATTTATGGTAACCGAAGTTTGCCGACCTGCAGGGGCGGCTGGGTTTAGGACCCTGCAGGTGTAGGTACGTCCAGAATCGCTGTCCTCAGGCACCATGGGTAGCAAGCTAACCGCTGTTTCTCTCTTTCCATCCTCCATCAAATTCTGAAAAGACAGTAATACGGTGTGAAAACAGTTTTAAAAAAGACTGTATCAGTGCTGGTGGAACAAATTGCTGTAGCTCTCTGAAAATAGAATGCCTCAATGAAATGTTCTGTCATAGGCAGCTCTTAACACAACTATCTGTAATTTCTATTATGTGTGACAGTCTTTGAATTCAAATAAGAAGAGGCATTTGACAGACAGCATGGCTACTGAAATGTTATTTCGCCCTAATGGTCGGTGTACTTCTGATACAAAACACTGCTGTTACTCTCATCTTGTTATCACTGTTAAAATCACACAGACATGATAATCCTAATCTAATTGTCCTATATTTCCTCATGCAAGTCCTAATTTAATAAGGAATTCCCATGATGCCAGTAATCCCATTTGAGCTCAAGTCTGTGCCAGCACTGTAGGTTGAGCATTGCAGAGAATTAAAGCCACCATCAGTTTAGCGAGGCAGGTGTGCGCCTGTGTTTTACAACGCTGCCGGGACCATTCTGCTCGTTTTCCCAAAGATCTGTCTATCAGCTCTTCCTGCTGCACATCATCTTTGGAATCTATTTATTGTGTGTGAGAAATCAATACGCCTAAGTGGGGAGAAGTGTAGCGTCTAGGTGAATTGCTGCCTGCTGAAACTACAAGACAGCCTTAATGGAGGATGAGGTGCAGTTTTAGATTTGGGGCGTTTGGAAGGGGGAAAGACACAGTGCTGTACTGGGGCAGGAGCATTATGGGAAAACAGTTCCCTGGAGAGCCTGAGGTGAATAGATGGCAGGTCGCACGCTTAACCCCCGACGCGCTGAATGCATTTTTTACGCTAGATCGAGTCACGATGCCGCCTGTCAATAGTCTTCCACTCACTGTCCTTTTATTATTGCTCATCTGCTCTCTCCCACCGACACGTCTACCTTCTTCACATTCCTTCACTTTATTCTTTGTGTCTTCATGTGGTTTTCCATCTGATTTTTTTCTTCTTCTCCAGCTTAAATCAAAATGGCTTTGCGGTTTTTACCTCACTCTTAAACAAGCTTCTCCCGTGTTCATTTTTCCCTCATCTACTTTCCGAGTTTCATCTGTCTTTCTTTCTCTTTTGCTTTCCTCCTCTTCCCTCGATTCACTGCCCGTTTTTCCCCCTTTAAACGTGTCGTTTAGTGTCGTTTAGCGTGGTCAGAGAGCATGACAAATGTGACACTTTCGCAGTTGCACCCGGTTCATGCTCCACCGCACTTCCCATTGTGTTTCGGCATTGTTGTGGCTGATTTCCCCTCTCCTCTCCCACCCTCTCTCTCTCTTTTCCTCTCTCCCTCCTTTGCTCTTTCTCTCTCAGCGGAAACTGTATCAAACGCTTATGCCTGTCTGAGCTTTGACATGCTCCAGTTATGCTCGAGTATTAGAGCAACAGCGAGAGCGAGAGAAAATAGAGGCACAAAAGGAGGCAGCTTGCGGTGGGGTGATGAGGATGAGACATACAGAGATTGAATTCAAGTTTTTCGTAACTTTAGGGTGTGCACTGTGATATAGAGTTAATGTGAAGGACAGGAAAGGGGAAAGACAGAGATGTCTTTTAAGTTGTAATCAGCCATAGTGGCTGTCATGCCTGTCAGTAAAGACTGATGTGTCCACAGCCTCACCTTTGAGTAGATGGCATCGTGCATTATCTCTCCATCTCGGTACCAGGTAATCTCTGCGGCAGGTTTGGCTCCAGATGCCCGGCATGTCAGGTTATGAGGGGTGTGAGCTTTCAGTCGGACCACTGGCCCTCCTTCCACTACAGGATCTGAAGGTGGCACTGAAAAAAAAAGTTTTTTGTATTATTTGGGAGAAAAAAATATGAAGGGCACATTATACTTGCTTTCAACTGCCATTTAAAGGCATCACATATGGAAGCCCATACAAATGCACCAGTGCCGAATAACTATAGGAACCCACAAGTGGCTCATTGAAGAAATTGTGATAAATCTAGCAATGACCAATGTATTTGTGAGGATACATCTTAAAATTGATCCGATCATCACTATTGATTATATGTTGTTAATGCTATTTTACACAGTATAACGGCATATGCTACATAGAACTTCCGTATACGCTAGGGCTGGAACGTTTTTTTAAATTAATATATTTTGTTGGCAACTAACATAGTTAATCAACATCACAAAGTACAATTCACTTTTAAAGACCCCCTGTGGTGAAAATCAAGTTTTTACTGTTGTTTATACGTCTATGTGGCGTATTTAAAATGCTTTCAGACAAACCATGGGCAAATTCATGAGTATTTTCTCCTTAAAAGTCCAGTGAACCAAATATAGTCTCAAAAACGCAGTTTGAAATCGCTTGTGTTTCTTACATCACAAACTACCTTGTAACCAATCACGTCAACGTGTGGGCGGGCTTTAGCATATTATTAACTATGTTGCAAGCAGGGGAGTCTCAAGAGAAGCCAGTCCTTTTTTTTCTGTTGATATGAAAATTCTTGTAATTTTTTTATTTTTAAATTGGGAACATGGTTTGTGTAACATTAGCAACACATTATTAGCTATTTGATAACGTAGTTATCACAAGGCTAATCATATTAACTACTGTTATGTATCCAACGTTGTGAAGAGTGATATCATTGTGCAGCATTAACTATGGTAAAGATGATTTGACAGAGGGATCTCTGAGCTGATGTGGAGCTATGAGCATATTAATGAGCATATTCATGTCTATGTGTATACCAAATGCTATTTTAAGGCATGCAGACATTTTTTTTCCACAGGAAAAAAAACTTTTAAATTTCATTTACTACAGGAGGACTTTAAAGACCAGTAGACTATAAAGTTCAATTCAACTGCATCAAAGATTGTTCAAAATGTAGTGTTTTTTTTTAAACATGTATAAATCCATACCCTAACCTGTTCCTGAGTGCAGTGCAGAAGCATTTCATTTTGCTGGTTTGACCTATACAGAACAAGCTGGTAAATGGACAGAGAGATTGAGAGAGATTGCTCTCTCTGAAAAAAAGGTTAAGACAGTACTCATGCCCTTTTTAACATGGCTGAGATTTGCCATTATGAGTCTATTTACAGGCACTCTGCCGCAGGCCCGATTCATCTGAATTACTGATTTGTTCATTTGTTTGCATGCCTGTGCGCAAGCCTTGGGCAAATAGTGTCTGCCACCTTTGATGAAGGTGTCCATCTCGCAGTACGCTCAGAAACGCGCACAAAAAAAAAAAAATGTTCTGGTGTACACACTCTTCCATCTGTCCTGCTCCTTTTCTCCGAACCAATTTCTGTTTTTGTATCAGAATTGTCAGAGGTCTTTTCGCTGGTCTTGCCCAGGCGCTAATGGAATCCGTGCGCGAGGTGATTCTAATTTCCATGCGGATTCCCTCGACTGCACTCCTGCCGTTGACTTTTTTGACTCTGTTGGATTGCTTTGGTCTCATCCGGCTGCATTGATTTCCCCACATGCCCCTACATGCACGTACACACATGAACGCTCACATACACACACACACACACACACACACACACACACACACACACACACACACACACACACACACACAGCTCTTTCCCTTCATGCAGGAGCTGGCATATTCGCTACCCTCTAGCCTGGGAATCCGAGCAGCGCGCCAAACATCGGCAGTGTGCATAAAGGCTATTGTTGTAGCCCTACTTTTCTTTGGCGAGTCTGTGTGGGTGTGCCAACTTTGTTCAATTAGAGATTTTATTTTGAAGCAACAAACTTAGGCTGTATCATTCTCATAGCACTCTTTAACGTCCCATATTTTTAGCCCTTGATATACTTGTGCTATAGGGGAAATAAAGCACAAGTGTGTTTTTGAGCTATTATACAACACAGCTGTGTCCAAGTTGGGCCACCAGATGTCAGCAACGCAGCACTGAGCTGAAATCCCCAGTGATCCCTCCAACCCCACCCCTGTCGCTAAATGCCAGAGAATATGTAGATCAATCATATTGCGTTAATGTAAAAGCAGCCCTGTGGTTGATGAATTCTGTGAGTCACTGTAGAATGTGCTAACTGTGCAGACTTTGACTTTTAACCATTCACGCAAGTCATTTGTGACTGCTGCAATCACATTTCCTCGGCCCTTCACTGTGTTAAGTGTCAGTAGGCTACAGAGAGAGGGGGAAAGAAACCGCAAGGAGGGTGGGATATTAAAAAAAAAAAAAAAAAAACAGTCCTGTTGTGGCGTGATTTAAAATTGTGCATAAATAATAAAGGCATGACTTACGATTGCATGGGGGTGGGATCTCGGAAGTGTTTATGTGGAGCAGAGAAAATGCAGTGTTACGAATTTGAGGCAGTATTTTAAATACTGTTAATGAAATTGGGGACTATGAGGAATGCTCTATTCCCCTCGCTTTTAATCAGTTGCAGAAGAATTATATTGCAGTGGGTTTTTTTCTCACTCTCAATCACACTCACTCATATCACACACACACACACACACACACACACACACACACACACACACACACACACACACACGCGGTTCTTACCCAGCACCGTCAGTTTGGCTCTGTGTGATCGCAGCCCAGCCTGCGTGGCTTGACACTCGTAGATCGCATCATCGCCTAGCTCAGCTGAATCGATCACCAAGCTGTGCTCACCTGATAGCGGGTCTCCCAACAGAGAGTAACGTACCCAACCTGGTCCACACAAACATCACAGTTAGAGATATACACACACATACATACATATGCCATCACAGATAGGGCTAGTTTGAGATCCAATTCTATGTGCATTAGCATCATTGTGTCACTTGGTCAGCGGCAACATGTGAGATGCCTCACTCGTGCAGCCAGCCAGCAGAGATTGCCTTAACTGTCCAGGTTGCTAATTTCAAAGCTGCTGGGGAAATAATTTTAAATGTCAGTGCGTGACATGAGCGGTGATTGATTCTCCACCTCAGCCCGAGCAGACGGCTGAGATGATTAGACAAATTAAATGCTAGTTTGCATTAGCCGCAGTGTTTGTTTGCCTTCCCGTTTCCTCACTCAATAGAGCCCAGGAAGTAAGGCTGTGACATTAGTCAAACACACATCCACTGCAGAGGAGGGATGCTGCCCTTTACCTGCCAATCTATGATTGGTTTTATCTCCCAGTTGTTAATTGGAAAGAAAAAAAGATGAAGATAAGGGAAGACTAAGCCTTGGTAAATGGACTTCAATAAGCATTGTGTACCTCCTGGGGGAACAGCATCATTTCTGCCTTGCTACTTGCTCTAAATTTGGTTGACATATAGGAAACTGGGTTTCTAGCTAATTACAAGCCAGTGCACCATTTAGAAACACCTTGAAAATTAATTACGTTGACTTCCTTTTTTTCCCCAACTCAATTTTCAAAACTGACTCAATGATGAAAAGCACTGTTAAATGGAATGACTCTTAACCTCACTGTTCGTTCAGCTTTTGTACAACTCTTACCAGGTAGGTCTCGTTCACCACCTAATGCCAGGCCATCTTTGGTCCACTGCACCATCCCCCGATATCCCACAATCACACAGGGCAAGGTTACTGATTGGCCAGCAACCACTACTTGGTCCTGGGGCTGCTGGGAGAAGTAGGCTGCTTGAGACACTGCAAGAGAAACAACAAATAAAACAAGATTAATACTTTGGTTGTTGTTTGATATTGTAAAATATGTCTAATAAGCATGCCACATAAGCATCTTGACTAGTTCTATGCAACACCATAAATGTGAGTGCTGACACCTAGTGGACCCTGCTGTTAATGAAATGTATATTACATGTTGTAAAACTGAAGCATCCTCACGATTTCATAAAAATAAACAAATGTGATGATGGGCTTCAATTTGCAACAAATTGCTTAAAAAGGCATGCCCATAGCATTTATTCTCTTCCGATCTTATTGAGTTTTACTTTACTAAATGCAGAAGTGGCACTTTTCTTTGCATCAGTCTGCCTACGTGCCTAGTTCTCTGCAATAGACCAGAAGCTAGTTGGATTACCATGGTAAACTACAGCAAGGCTCTCCCTCCTAATGCTGAAGCCTATCTGTCATTTTGCTCTAACCAGTCCAGCTTTCAGGTCAGTGATTTTGTACAGGGAGAGAGATGGGAAAGCGCAGAACACATTAGTGCGATAGTATATTAGCGCTGAATCAGCAAGAGCCATTCCAGCTCACATTCACCATCTCTCTGCAGCTGGTAATACTCTTCCAGTTACACAATGAAACACAATTTTCCTTGCAGTACCCATGCACTGGGCTCTAGGAACGTATTACCCTTTTACACTGATCTAAATCCATTTTGCCTACCCAACACACTCTTTTAAGTGAAGTTTCATGACTGGTCACACGCTATGCTAGGTTTTATTTATTTTTTACCAAGGCCAGTGAGTGGCATTTCGCTAACTGATTGATGCAGAAACGGATAATATTGCATCATCTTCTGACTGGAAGTAAAAAATCACAGTCCATAACACATTTTACAACAGTTTGGTTTTTGTACTTGGCAAGGGGTCTAGGCGTCAGCTGGTCATGACTTATTTAACTCTTTCCTGTGCCCATATGGCAACCTGCATAGAATGACATGGAAAGCAATGTCCCGTTGAGCCAGAGAATCTGTTACTTCTTCCCATGGTGGGGGAAGTGCTATTTTTTAGTAAAATTGTTGGTTAAACAATCAAAGGAGCTTTCAGCGTCCCATGAGAGCCATCCGTCGTGGGCTGAAAAAGGCACCTGCCGCCGCAATGCCTTCCCTCTATTTTGGCTTTGCTGGCATTCTTTCTTTCTCCTTGTTAAACACTTTTTGCTCTGTCTTTCCTGTCTGATTTGCATAGTTCAGTTCAACTGAAAATAAACAAAAAACGCAATAAATGTGCTCAGACTAAACAACAAACAGCCTTCTCTCACACACACTATTCCAAACACTTTTATATACACACATTGTCTTCTTACACACATTTCGGTTTCTCCATTGCAAGAGCTTCGTGATTGGATCTGGTGCATCATGAGCCCTCTTGAAAGTAGAAAGATGGCAACCAGCCAGAAGTAACTAATCCATTCACATGAGATTTCAGAGAAGGCAAAGAAAGAAAGAGCACAATTTGATGGAGGTTTTAGAAGGGGAGGGCTGTTACTGGTTCTTCAAAAAGAAAAGGACCGTCCCCCATTTTTTCTGCCTTTCCTCCTCTTTCTTTGCCCTTTATTTCTGTGTGGTTAAATAGGAGAATAGGGTGCCAGTGGTGGATAAAGAGGGATCTATTCAGCTGGTGCTAAACCCCTCTGAAACTTCTCTCTTTGGGCCAGGGGTGTTTAAACAGACAGGGTAGGGGGCCCCACCCCAGGGGGGGCGCAGCAAGACGGTGAAAGGAGGGCAACATACGGTGGCCAGAAACACACTATTGTCCTCTTGTCCCTTGGTTTTAATAGGCCTCTTCATTTCCAATCAATCCTGCTAAATGCAAGTTTAATAGCTTTTCAATAGCGGCTTTCCCCCCCTGAGGGAGCCCAGGATTTTCTTTCTCCTCCATCCTCTCTCACTCTCTGTTGTTCTCCCTCTCTCTCTCTCACTTCATCATTCTCACTGCATTTCTTTGAGCTGAAAAGGGGCTTCCGAGCTTGGCTGACAGAGTTTGGTCGAGACTCAATTATCCACTCCATCAAGGGGTGCAGCAAAGACCATCCACCCCCCTAACCTCCAACACAACCCCACACCAGTGTTCTCTCTCAGAAACATAAGCTTTCTTTCCCTCCAAGGCAAAGGCCAGTGCAGATTTCAGGTATTTTCAAACTTGCTTTTTTCTCCCACTTGTGCTGACAGTCCTCTTTTCTTCTCTTGAGGATGGCCACAGCCAGACAGGAAAAGAAATAGCAATAAAATGAAAGCATGCTACCTCTACTAAATTACTTTTTTCGGTACAGCACCAACATTCTACTGGACCGACAGTTTATTAGTAGGTAAAAACATAATTGACAAAACAAAATAATCATTTCAAAATCTAAATAAAAATAATAAGGGGAAAACACACATCATGCCGGATTCTGCCACCTACTACCCTAAGATCACCCTGCATCCAACAAGTGCCGCATTCCCATGGGATCTGTTACTGAGAGGAGGATACCAAATGCTCAGAATGCTCTCTTCCAGTATGTATACCAATTCACAAATTAGTAATTCATTTTTGGAGGGGGACCAAACAAGCCAAACATGACTCTTTTGTCAAAAACAAAACTCTTCTTGACATTATTATTAGTGGAAGTATTTTCAAGCCAAGCCTTAAACCGTATTTTCATATGGAATTATTCTTTTTTTGTACACTCCTGCCATCCCTGGAGCTCCACTTTTATGAGATATTGAGTCTTTTTACAGATACTGTAATTGTGTTGTGCTTCTGGGATTCTCCTTTTTGCATCAGGTACTGGATGAACATCGATTGCAATTAAAGAATCTTGCCCCAGCATCTAAATGTTTACGAGCGGTGATAATTCATCAGGATGAGCCGATGTTTAAGGGCTTTTGTACATTCAATAGTTCCTCTTTAGACCCCTCACTGAGTTGTGCCTCTGTGCACGTCTTTAATCACTCTCTCTCACACACAAGACATTCACAGCTTGCATTCAGGCCCATTTACAAGTTATGCACCCATATCAATGCACGCACTAGGCCTTATGAGCAAAACCAAAAACATCGTTATTACCCTTGCAATGCATGTAGGCATTCAAACGCACAAACCCACATATACAGCGAAACGAGTTCACACCACGGGAGTGATTCAGCGCTCTCCAATTCTTGCTCCAAGAGGAGCTCAACAAAATATCACGTCTGGTTAATGAGTCATTTCAAATTGGAATAATTCCTCCTTGCTGAATTAGCCAATTCTTTAACGGCATGTTAGCGGCTTAATTACATGAGTTCATTCCTGACAGAGAAGCGAGGGATGAAAGAAGAAAAAGATGAATAAAAAGGAGGAGGTGTTGAGATGAAGGGGAGCAACGGTAGGAGAGAACTGCACATTTTTATAGGTGGACTCTTTTGGGGTTTACGAAGCTGGTCCTGGTTAGATTACCCTCATGTATTTAACATGTATCTGATTTAACATTAACAAAAGTTCATAAGCAGTAATGGAAAATAAAACAGGATAATAAATATGATTCTCACGTGAGCAGGTCAGACAAAATGCTTGGTATTAACATGGCTGTCTGGCTCGTGCAATGTCATTACAAGGTATCATAACAAATAAAGAGGTGCGTGGGATAAGACAGAGAAAGCCGTCTCTAAAACCTACGTTGTGATTTGCTCCACAGTGTGTGGCATCTGCGTGTGCCTGTGTGTTTACGCGTTCCCCCTTCCCCTAGTAACAAGGTCACAACACACTTGGCCTGATACACTTTAATCCGGATTTTTTTCAAAATGGAATATCATTTCACGGCACTGGATGGAAGCAGAGAGGAGTGTGTGTTCATGTGGTGGCGTAAATAGGGCAGGCGTGCTGTGGGGATTGCGGCTCACATTTAGTTGCTACTTTGACACAGTGACTTTGTCTTTTTTTGTCACATGTTAAGTGCAGCTGCAGCTGGGCCTGACTTGAGCATGACATATTAAAGAGCTTTGCTTTTTTTCTCTCACTCTCCCCTAGTTTCTCCAGGCTGTTTTTAGAGCCCAGGATGTGTCTGAGGAGAGAGCTATGCACTCTGCCTCTCTGGGACGAACGGACGAACAGATGTTAGCAATGATCCCTCTCTGGTCTACCCTCACTAGGGACAGCAGGGAGTCTTGATGGTATTAGTGAACGTCTATGTTTGTGTGTGTGGCACTTGGTTTCGCCCCTGGCACAGTTGCAGATAAATCAGAATATTTATCCCATGTCAAGCCATATTTAGCCCTCCCTCAACCTCTTCACTGTTTGTTCTGACAACTCTGATTATAAACAGTGAAGATGTTGCAGGAGGGTAGACAGACAGACAATTAAAAAAAAAAAATTCCAAAGATAGTTTGTCATTTTAGGTGCTTTTAATCACGCTGATGTAAGTTCAAGTATTCGTTTTATTTTTATGTTTTAAATAAGTTTGGTTTTAGTTAATTATTTGATGCTATAAAAACGGGGGTGTGGCGTCATGATTGACAGCTGTGATTGACAGCTTCTCTGAGCGAAGTAGTCACTGAGGCACCGACAGATTTTTGGCGGGATTTTTGGGAGGAGATTGGAGCTTTAACTTACATTTTTACATTTCCATAATGGTTTATTTTTTACACCGACATGTACAAACCGATTCTGCGGGAGTATGGGAGCGGGGCTTTGATAGCGCAGTTCCACTTCACCCTCACTACTGCGCAGACTCGGGTCCAGAATCAGCGCAAGATGTCAGCGCCATATTGGAACATAGCCTTCTTTTCTACAATGGAAGAGAGTGAAGGTGTGCTGTCTTTTATTTTTTATTTTTTTTACAGTCTATGATTTGAATACAGATAATGTTATATCTCAATCCAATTAATTCCCCAATTGCTGCCCTGTAAATAATATAAAAGCCAATAAAATCCCCCTTTTCATAGTCTGTTCTTCTATTAAGTACAAACACCACCTTGAGCATTGTGCTCAAGACTTGTCTAGAGGAGAGATTGGAATACAAGAGAAAGAAGGGTAAAGGGGTGGTTGAGTGCAGAGGGAAAAGAGAAAACTAGTGTGAAAAAGTAACTTGCTGGAAATAAACAGGGCTGGCTAAAAGCGATCCATTGTGCCTGCTTCAGATAAGGCCACTAAACCCAAGCTGGAAAGAGCTGAGCTCCATTCTGTGCCATGGAATTATCCTTTTGTTTGGTGTGGGTAGACTCTCTATTGTTTCGCTCTCATTGTGGAGGGTGTGTGTGTGTGTGTGTGTGTTTGTGTGCGTGTGTGAGAAATAGTTTAAGCACGTGAAGATGTGTTATACCAAAGTCCCTGTAACATTCTCTAGGCTGCATCTTGAAAAGCCTCCCTTGTAAACATAGCCGTCTCCTCTACCTAATGTCCAAACAAACTGAGCCAAGGGCCACTGGTATTTGTTTCTACGGATTCGGAACCTGCCACATTTCATTCCTTTCTCTTCTGCCTTCCCATTTGCCTGTTCTCATCATCTGCACCTTATCGCCTGCCTCACATTCCAGTCGCATCTTTCTCCCCCCTTTCCTTTCTCACTTTTAGAGTTTTGTTTTGTGTCTAAATTGCAACCTAACAGCTTTTTAAGAGCTGTTTGCAGAGGTTTAATCCTCCTAGCCTCTTATTCAGTCTGCAGTCTATTGTAAGCATCCTGGCACAGTATGAGACCCTTTTCAGGACGACCATACAGCTCATCCATCCATTACACCTTCTTCCTCTGTCCTTCCCTCTCTTCTTCTAGCCCCTGCAATCTTTTTAGTAAACCCCCACTTTCTCTTTTCCCTCCATCCCTCTCTCTTTTCTCCTGTCAGCCAGGCCTGATCCCCGGCATCAATGCTGAGCAGGGCCCTTTTCACAGTTACATAAGGTGTGACAAATTGTTGATTTGCCTTCTCCATGCCTCTTTCTGCTCCTCTCTCCGCATTCCAGACACCCTGTCCCTCGCTCGCTCGCTCCCTATCCCTGTCCTTTCTCTATTTATCGGCATGAAAATTGCAGGGGTTCAAGTCAGCCTGTCAACAGAGAGAGTGAAACAGGGATGATGGGGGGTCCGCAGCGGCAAGAGAAACAGAGAATAGGACATAAGAGCTTCCAGCAGGGGTGGAGAAGGGAAGAACAGGCTTCTGACAGATAGAGGGCTCAAACAAGCCTATGCTTTTGAGAGGGAATGAAGGAAATCTATAATCAAGCTTCTCACCCTGCAGTTATTTTTCACTCTGTCTTATTCTCTTGTTAGGGGTGCTTGCTAAGGCATTTCTCACACAAAGGAATTTCTCATATTTAGGGTTAGGGATTTGAACGAACCACTAACCTGAAGTATTAAACCAAGTATGGACATGAATGGTTTATATTGGTGCTATTGGTTTTCTAAGTGATAAGACTTACAAGTTTAACCTGGCAAAATAAGCAGTCACCTAGAAACCATCCGGAGCACCCAAGCAAGATCTTCCCAAAAAAACCCCCAAAAAAACAGCAGTAACAATGGCCCCATCATCAGATTGTGTCAACCTGCCAGGTCGCATAAGAAGTCCGATAGCTAAATCCTGAAATGAGAATGATACTGATATGTGCGTGTGTGTGTGTGTCGCTCAGGACCTCTGCGTGCAGCAGAGGCTGTGTCTGTCACGCACTCCTCTCTGCTGTGCAGCATCTCTGGTGAGCGTCAGAACTTTTCCAAGTGTCATTATTCCAGCGTTCCCATTCTCACTCTCCCACTTCAGAGTCTAAGAACTCCTCTACTTGCAGACGGAAGCTCTCCGCTAGGAACACAAAGAGGCTGGGAGGAAAAAAAACTAGAGAGGGAAGGAAGAGGGGGAGGATGAGATTGTCTCTACACATCAGCCAACTGTCTTGACAAGATGTTGATTGAGCCAGTCTTGTCATTTCATTCCTGCTGGTCTCCTGGTATTTTCTGGAGATGGTTATTGCTGCTGCTCTTCCTTTTCTCTCTCTCTCTCTCTCTCTCTCTCTCTCTCTCTCTCTCTCTCTCTCTCTCTCTCTCGCTACACACTTTATCTACTTTTCACGCCGCCTTTTTCTAATTCTCTCTCTCCTATTCAGCGCTTGCACCAATCTCTCTTTATCTCTCTCTTACTTGCTCTCTGTAGCTTGATGTACAGTATGATCTAAGATCTAGTATGCTTTTAAATCATTAGCGTTGTGTGCTCTTTGCATAAATGTGTGGGTTGCTGTATGCACCAACACCCCCACAATAATGGAAACATCTACAATTGGTACGCCTCTGATGGGCCTAATTCACTGCGAGGGGAAATAAACAAATACAATAAAGACAAATTAATAAACAAATAAACAAAGCTTTTATATGCACTCTCATTTCATTCCTCTGGCTGAGAAGTCAGGGTAAACAACACTGAGAAAGAGCAACAGTGTAAATATTGCAAGATGATTAAAAATCCATAAAGTCAATGAAAAGATCACGTTTAAACGTGCCCCTCTTATTTGCCTTTGTTGATCTCTCTGCCCTGCATTCACTTTCAAAAGGCAAATGAAATGAAAACAAAGAAATCTAGCACTTATTCTGAGCTATTGGGATGCTAGGCTCAATGCCCTGGGGTGTCAATTAATTTAGTCTGGGGATTTGTGGCCTACACTTCCTAATTGAGCCCAGTGGAGGCCCCTGTGGCTCTCTGTGATAGGAGGAAGTGCGTTCCATAATTAATACATTTTTTTTCCCCTCATACTGTCTTTATTATTATTATTTTTTAATGAGGAAGTGATGTTGTAAATGTATGCATCTCATTAGAGCAAAGAGGGCCATGCACTTTATTGGTCTAAATGCGGAGAGGAAAGGGAAAATAGCTGTAACCTCACTTGTTAGTGGCATATTGAAGTCTGTGCATGCATGAGAGTATGTGTGTTGGAAAATAAAGAGAGATGGGTTCAATGAATACCTTGTTAGGGTTGTTCAATGTGTGTGCTTTTTTACCGCTTGGAGGTTAATGTGGCGCTGGCAATTCTATTGAAGCTTTCTCTAATTTGATGTTTTTCCTCTCTCCTCGAAAGAGAGACTAGCCATGGCTAAGTGTTGTTTTTGAAGGCCACCAGTTTGTTTGATGTACAAGAGACTGAATGTCTGTTCTATTAGAATTTCCCTTTTCCATTAGAATTTTTCCCATCCGGCCTGTTATGCTTTGTTTCTTTCGACACCTATGTGCGGTGACTTCTATCCGCATCACGTGACAGTATACAATTAAACAAACAGCTCCTTCATCTCTCTAGGAAGGGTGGCATCAGCTGAAACAATGAGCCGCCTCTTCGCCGGTGAAAGGGCTGACCCACGCTCACGGACAGCCTTCAAATTCACCATGATTAATCGATGTCTGTGGTTTTCACAGTCACCACAGTTTGCATTTCCTTCCTCTATCAAGTTAAGGTGGTAGGGGGTTGGGTAGTTTAATTAAAGACTGAAATGTCCTGTTCATCAGATTAACCCGGACTCAAACGTGTTCTTTTAACATGACTGATGACTAAAATCCTCCAGAACAAAAACGAATGGCTTGGCGAAGGAGGATAGAAAAAGGATTGAAAAAATCTTACCTGCCGACCTCAATACATCCTGGCGCAAAAGAAGAGAGGGAGGGAAGAAGGGAAGGAAAAAAAGTAATTTCCTGAAACTCCATTTCTTTGGTGGTGATTAGCAAAGAAGCGTAATTAGGCTGAAATGTGAAGTCAGGATTTTTTTTTTCTTTTTTTTGTCTTTACGGATTGAACCACTTCCTCTGGAAAAATCTGGCCCTGATTAATGAATGAATGATTAATGAGCGAACTAATAAATCAATTAATTATTAAGCAAGCACTCTGAACAAGAGAAAAGGGAGAATGAGGAGTTGGAAGAGATCGTGAAGGGAGCGTTGTTATGGAGGCCACACACACATCGTCTGAACAACCTTTAGCTGAGCATAACTGTGGATTCCAGACAACAAGTGTTAGTTTTAGCCAAAAGGCGACATTGTTAACGTTAGTTTTAGCCAAAAATGTGACATACTCACATTTGTTTTTACTGATTGGTGACACCGTGTTACAACAAGACAACAAGTTGTAACCCTGAAGCACAGAGGTGGCAAATCTTCTTTCCCCACTTCATCCCTCCTTCCAACTTCCTACACCCTCCCCACTTAACTAGGACACTCTATCAATCTTTGATAATACTTGGCGTGGGCTGTGGCTGTGAGACCAGCGACGGGAGAGTTGAGGCAACACAGCATGGCGTGATGTATGAAATGTGGGCCGTGCCAGTAACAATGATATACTGTAGCGTTTTCCAGTCAAGTTTGACCTTTTTTCCTCCGCTGATATTAATCGCTGCAGCGCCAGAATACATGCCTGATCTATTTCTCCCCCAGGAACCCTGTGCACTTTACAGTGCCGCTCTGGCCTCTCCATGTCTTTGCTAAGCTTTCTTTATCTCACTTCCTTCTTTCATTCGCTAAGTCTGCCCCCTGTTGAAATGCACCTCACCAGGATGCGCCATCTAACTGTTATTTTATGATTGGATAGGTTTGTTGTGGCCTTTTAAAAAATGTGACGTGCCCCTGTAAACCTTCAACTCCCCAGTGCACAAGGCCCAGCTTAAACATAAGAGAACTTGCTTTGTGATAGCCAGAGATATAGATCGCTATGCTTTGGCTGTGGCATTATTAGCTGAGCATCTGAGCAAAAGGAATAGACACTGAGCTTTTGAAGAGTGTCTCCTGGGGGCTTTGGAACCGGGCAACCTACAGAAGAAGTAAGGAAAAAGAGAAGGAGCCTCAAGGCTGTTTGGCAGGATTGTTCCTAGTTAATGTGATGGAAAATGCCAAGTCCCTCTCATGCTCTCCCTTTCTCCTTCTTTCCCTGTCCTCCTTCTTTTCACTATCTTCTTGTTGACTGGTGCTATGCTGCCAGTGTGGAATTGCAGATTTCACCGGTCTCAATTGAGTGAAAAGGGCTTTGTCCTTCCATTTGGGGAGGATCATTGACCAGAGTTTGGGACATATGGTCCCTGTGTGCTGGTTCCTGCCTAGCACTGCTGAAGAATGTAGTGGGAGGGACACTTAACCTCCCCGCTCTTCTTTAACACCTAGCATGCCTAACCCAGCTAGTGGCGTGATGAACTTAAACACTTCATTGTGTGTTTTTCTTTCGTAAGGGACTTTTCCCCCCGTCCTGTCATCAGCTCCAAAAGTTAACTGACCATGGGAGGAGTGCTGATAAAAGTGGGCGGGAAGGAATGCACAGAAGGACAGATGTGGATGTTTTCACAAATTCTCCTGCTAATATGTAATATCCACGTGTTGTACCAAAACTCTGTTCTTCTTAGCCTCAGTTATATTAAGATATTAAGACACCTGGTGAGAACTTGCATCTAAAATACAAAGTCAGTTATATTTTTCAAAGCCAAATCTCAAAATGTTTTTGTATCCACTATTTAACACTGTCCTGTTTGAAACGGATCGCCCAAAGTGGATGTTAATGCCAGGTAAACTGGGCCTAACATTTTCCTCTCCCTTCGTCGTTCACTCTTTATCTATTCTAAAACAACTCGCACCATTTCTTATTTTGCATACACACTCCTTACTCTTTTATGTTTTAACACACAAACACACACACACACACTGTTTGGCTGGACAGTTAAGCAGGCAGCGGTAATAGATGGACGCTGTCTGGTCGTGACAGTATCTCTGATGCCCAGGCCCATATTGGAATGTCTCAGCGTGTTTTCCTGTGATAAGGCTTTTAATTAAGTGTCTAACAAGGACGTCTGGGGGTGTCCATCGAAGGGACATGGCCACCTGTGTACAAGACCATTATCCAGAGAGACAGAGGGAGAGGGAGAGAAAGAGAAGAAAGAGTGCAAAGCGAAAGATAGGCAAAAGCAGAGAAAAAGGCAGAAAGAGATGAACAAAGCCACACACATACATACAGACTTTCCACTCTAAAGGAATCTAATTCCCTGTATGGTCATGACCAGGATACCAACAGATCCAAATCATGATTTAAGCACCAGATGTCATGACCGCTTTACAGATTACATAAACAAAGCTTTATTAGCAGGTAAGTCTCAGTTTCTGGGCTAATTCAGAGGCTGGGAAACAAGTGAGGTATGTGCTCTTAATTCATTACTCCTGTTCAACTGTAAGACAAGTACTTTTCTAGTTAGAATTACACTTATTGAAGTGGTGTGGCCACTTTGGCGCCTGTGCCCCCTCATTTCTGGTAGAAGAACCAAACTCAAATATTTAAACTACTATTTTAATTCTATTTGCTACCTAAATTGAATCGTAATTTACAAGATATTCTCAATCAATGTCTGAAAGTAGTGTAAATGTAAGCCAGTTCTAAGATAGTTTCACAGATTCCCCAAGCACCGGCTCCAGCATCAGCACCATTTCAGTGGAAAAAGGGTACATAAGGTGTCGCTATCGATCATTACAACATCTAGATAATCTGGAGATTGCTTGCCTGCAGCTCGGCAGTGTTCCAATGACGTCTTTACGGGATATGGGTTTGGATCTTAGGAAGCTCAAATCAATCTCTATAGATTCTTGGTTTAAAAAAAGAGAAAAGTATAATTTAGCTTTTTCATCCCGGCAGCTCATGGAGAGTGAATGAATTGGAAAAAGAAAGGGTGCCACCCCAACTGAGATGACTGTAAAGAGAACTAGAGGGGAAAAAATTGATCTGCAAGTGCGAATAAATGCATACTCCACATAAACTATTATAATTCAATTGTCACTGATGAATAACTTCACTCTGTTTTTTTTTGTTTTTTTTGCTGGCCAATCTGTTCCACCTCCTCTTGTCCACTCTCATCCCTCCATTCGGAGAAAACAACCAAATCTTCCTTCTTGAGGGAGGCTTCCTTTAAATCTTAATTAAAACCAACTCCAACAGCCCATCTCCTCCCAGGGGCAAGCTTGAAATCAGCTTAGAACAATCAAGCTTACGGATTAGGTTCCATGGGAAATGAGGAAAAGAAAAGGAAAGAAAGAGACACAATGCAAAGAATAGGAAGATGAGGGAAAAGAGCCACCCCAGCCCCCACCCCAAAGTCTGGTCTTGACCTATCGACCCCACTTTCTTGAAAGATTAAGCTCTTAGCCATGCTTCTAGAGAAGGTAAACATAGGTTAGGAACAATGGCCACCAGGCGAGAACCTTATTGGATTTTAATTAAGTGCCTGGAGAAAGCGTTAAAAAGGACTATGGAACGCAGAGGGGCTCCAGTGTTCACAAACCCGTACAGCACGTTTCTCATGCTTCACATTTTTTCATGCACTTTTTTCTTTTTTGTGTGACCCCTGCTCCAACTATCCACCTTTTCTTTTTCAGACAAAAAAAGCTCCTTTGCCTGTTGCCCGCTCATTCACATTGTGAGAACAACAAACAGGTCTTCACTCCCCGCTCCTTAGAGAACTATTCGTCACCCGCCTCGTTTCACCACGATCCCAGGTTATCGCTCTTGGGCTCCCTCTCTCTCTTAACAAGGTGAAACGAGACTCGGTCCCCTGAGGAGGCAGCGCCAGTGATAAGGTTAAAATGGGCCGAAAAAATGGAGGCGATTATTTGATATTGGACAGATTGAATTATCTAGATTGAGAGTGCAAGAGAGGAGGGGATGCTAGTTTGGCTCCGAGAGCCAAAAGAAAGATAGTGCGAAGGAGAGAGGGAAAGAAAGGAAGGGTTGGACAGAATCATTTTTCTCCAGCATTGCCATTTGTGCCAATGAGGACCAGCCTGATATTAATGACCACTCAACTCTCAACCAATGGAGGAGTTTTTACCTCTTAAGGGGCAGATTGTGAACGGAGCAGAGTAGGCTGTTAATTTGACAGAGAGCAAGTCAGCCAATGCTAGATTTGTGAAGAATGAGAGAACTCAATACGAAGACTGAGGAATCCCTATACGTTCATTGGACCTCTTGGCGTCTAGATCTATCAGATCTATAAGGTTCTACAACTAATAATTATACTGCTTACTAATGAAAATAGGAAAGGTTGAACATAGAAAAAGAATCCAAATACACACAAACACCATGCGCCTGGCCAGAGACAGGCCATCATCACCTCAGCAGGCACCAAAAGAGAGCTGTTAATTGGTGTGAAAACACACACACTGACTTGTGTTGTGGGTATTCGATGAAGCTGGCACTTGTTAACAGGATACACTGAATCAGAGGGAGAGATAGAGACAAAAGGAGAGTGTTTTTTGAGAGGAGAGACCACTCCTACTGCTAATATGTGTGATTTCTTTGCTTGGCTCTAAGGAGCAGGGCTAATGAGTTTGTCCCATTTTAAACAATAGTGTTTTATAAAAACAGTGATGGCAACATTCAGACTCACAGGACATTTCCACTGACAAATAAATACACTTCACACTTACACGCTTACATGCCAATAGCACACCTTTTTTTGCCATATAAATTAAAGTCCACCCTATATTTTTCCCCTACTGAGTTGAATCTGCTTCTCTTTTATACTTAAGTGAGTTCATTAATAACATTAGCAAAACAAAAGAGGTTTCGCACCCAGCTACTGCGTCACACTGGGACAAAAGACTCAGCTTCAACAGAGCCTTTCATGGTTCCGCTTGACAATTCAAGACTCTTTCACGGTGAGTTTGGACCATAGATTTCTCAGATGCCCGGTAAATGAGTGAAAGCTTGCAGCGTAAGGACTGTTACAGGGCTAATCACTAGCATGGATGATCTCTGAACAGCCCTGTGGCTCTGTTGAAAGGGGGTTTGTGTTGGCCTCTTTGCCACTCTGTTACTGATCAGTCTGCTTAAGTAGCTTGTGATTGAGGGGGTCCATTAGAAACCTATCCATCACCGCCTCTCAACAAGCTGAGTGAAAAAGTGATGACATCAGACACACCCTTGCACCAGTATCTAAGCTCACCACAAAGTAGTGAGCTTACTAAGCTGCCGTCCACATTCATCACAATAGTGCCTACACATTCTAACCTTTTTAAAAAATGTATGAATATTTCAAATTCCAAATTCAAATTGATCGATTGTTAAGCTCTGCCCATCTTTGTTACTGTTGCTAATTCAGACAAACTTTAGAAAACATTGTATATGAATAAACTGGAGGAATGCACGTTTTGTGTACTTGTAGTAAAATGTGCTCATAAAGAGGTATACATTATTTTAATTTACATTTAGGAACTGTGACATTGCAAAAACTTTTTTCTATAATTTTTTACTTTAAACAAAAAAACCTGCAAATCAGGATTGAGACAAATGCTTCTCACAGTCAACCGAGAAGAAAAGCCTCATTTGATGGTGATTACAACTGATAACATCAGTGTAAGTGAACAGAACACATTTACTGAACACACTGAGCTCTTAAATTACTATCACACTACAATGACCTGAATCAATACGTAAAATGATGTTAAAAGAAAAGAATGCAAATTAGTATCATTCATTTACCCCTGAGCAAATGGAGGTGTTCATATTGATATTCTACATGGTTAATTGGTACTTAGAGCTGATGCATTGTTTAATCCACAGTATGTACTTCTCCAGATTCATAAAAAAATGGTAAAACAGACTAAATTGACCTAGCAACATTACTGTATACCAGAGCATGTTCATTCATTTTAATATAATTAATAAACTGAACTATTAAAGGAACAGTGCTTTTATAAAAGCAATAAGCACACTATTTTTTTTTTTTTTTACATTTTTTGGCCATTCTAGTAGTACAAAGCTCAAAGGAGGCTCTGAAAAAATACTCACACAAATTCCTCTGCCTGTGAAATCTTTTCTATCTAAACAAGCTTTCTCAAATCTACAGCTCCACCAAAACTCAACAAAACATTGACTTTGGAAGCGAGATGTTAGTATCATATGACAACCTTTCACATTTGTGCCCTGTTTTCTAGGGGGCTTCATAAATCATCACTAAATATCCACGCAGTGGGACGCAGCTCATAGAGAAAGCTGAACCCGTATCTTCAATCAATCAATCAATCAATCAACTTTATTTATATAGCGCTTTTACAATGACGATTGTTTCAAAGCAGCTTCACAGTGTTAAACAGGACAACATTGCAACAAAATTTGATTTGGCTAGTTTAATTTGGATAGTTTATAGAATTATATATGACCAAATTAATAAATTCTATTTGTATATTTAGTTGAGTAAATCTTCAGACAGTGGAGTATCTCTCACCTGCTCTGAGGTGGCTCTGTTTGGGAATGCTTGAAACCAAGCAGCCTGCTGCGTACAAAGCCAGCCTGGAGCCCAGCGCGAGAAGACCTGCTGTGTCCTCCAATACCAATGCATCTTTTTCTCAGCATACTGGTGAAGCTGTTTTTATCACACCCCAGAAACATACACGATCCATTCGAGAAGAAAGCAAAAACAAGTGGCTTGATGTTAAGTACCAAGCGGTTTTCATTAGTGTCAGAGCTTTCGCCTTCTCTTTTGCACACATGAACCAGCTCACACTTCATTGCCTGCTTGATGGCTTTTCTTATTTATGTATTTGTCCTATTCTATAATGCTGTTCCTAATGTATAATGTGCACCGATCAGGCATCACATTAATTTAATAACACTTATTATCTTTTTATCACGGCACCTGTTAGTGGGTGTGGTATTTTAGGCAGAAAGTGAACATTTTGTCCTCAAAGTTGATGTGTTAGAAGCAGGAAAAATGGGCAAGCGTAAGGATTTGAGGGAGTTTGACAAGTGCCAAATTGTGATGACTGGGTCAGAGCATCTCCAAAACTGCAGCTCATGTGGGGTGTCCCCGGTCTGCAGTGGTCAGTATCTATCAAAAGTGGTCCAAGGAAGGAACAGTGGTGAACCGGCGACAGGGTCATGAGCGGCCAAGGCTCATTGATGCACATGGAAGGTTATTGTGGAAGGTTATTGCTATTATAATAACAAAGTTTATTGGTTATTGCTGGTCCTGGTGTCAGAATACACAGTGCATCGCAGTTTGTTGACTTGGTCTCCAAATACCCCAGATCTCAATCCAATCGAGCATCTGTGGGATGTGCTCAATAAACAAGTCCAGCTTGCAGGACTTAAATAATCTGCTGCTAACATCTTGGTGCCGGGTACCACAGCACACCTTCAGGGGTCTAGTGGAGTCCATGCCTCGACAGCTGTTTTGGCACAATATTAGGAAGGTGGACATAATGTTATGCCTGATCGGTGTGTACACACACCATCTTCACAGAAATTCATGCTAGTCTAAGATGGTCTTTTCAGGCAAGTAGAGTGAAGGATTGTGGGACTATGGAGCCCATTCCGTTCTAATCTGCATAATAGGCATATTTATGCATGCAAATGCAAAAAAAGTGCATTTTGTGCTGTGGCTTGATAAAGTTCTAAAAAGCTCAGCCAATGTAAGCATATCACTTTTTTAGACTCCGTCTGTCCATACAGACTCATTATTCACTCCAAGAGACATTATGTTTAGCAAGCAACTTTTCTTTCTTTGTCTCTCTTTGTTCCTTGTTCTCTTTGTCTTCTATCTCACTCCCTCCCTCTCCTATTTATCTCTGTCCTTATCTGTGACTGACAAGAACCCCACACCAGTGTTTACAGCAAGCCTGAACCAAGGAGAGAATTTCAAAAGTAAACAGCCAATATCCTGCACAACAACGCTGAGGTAGCTCTTTTCAGTGCGTATTGTGTACCTGTCCCTGTGTGTGTGTGAGAGAGAACTTCCTCTTCAGCTCCGCAGAGAACTGCAGGGTTTGGATGCCTCACCCAGACAATAGTCACAGACCATTAGAGGTTTCTCTGTCTTTCTTCGTGCAGGGTTCAGCGCTGTAATCCGTTACAGCCCTCCCACAGCAGTAGAGCGGCTGGGATGCATCAATCAGGAAGGTCCAGGGGCACTGCCTGACATTACCTCATCGTCTGAAAGAGGCTGTGTATCAAATTCAACCCATCAACACCCCCCACCCCTTGCTTTCCCTTTCATCCACCCAGCTCTGCCCAACCTGTGCATTCAAAGCTTGTCCTCTTTGTTACGGCTTCATCATTGCCCCCAGGTGTCCACATGCCCTATCCAGTCTCCTGTGTCAGACAGTCATTTTTTCATCTGGTATGTCTTTGTAACTCTGTTTCCTACTTTTAAACTGGGAGAACAGATGAAGGGGTTCCTTCACACCAGTACAAGGATATCCATTACCTTCAGAGCTAAGATGCTGGAAGTTAATCTGTTTGACCCCACACACACACACACACACACGCACACTCTTTTCCTCTCTTTCCTTTCTACCTTGGCACACCATTTTGCCAAGCTGCATGGACTCCTAAGCCTTCCACACCTAGGCTAAACGGTTCTCTCACTTTCTTCACCGCCATCTTTCCTACCTTCCAAATCATTTGATCACCCGTTCTTTTTTTTTCAAAGGCACTGGCTTGTTTCAGATAACTTTGGATCGCTCAATAAAATTACCATGTTTGGACACATGAGTGACGGCGGAAAGCTTGTTTGATGCGCTTTGACTGACACCCCTCGCTTGATAGCAAATTGGCCAGCTTCTCCCTCGACCTCCCACTGTGGCATTCAAAGCCATGCCGTAATATCCCAGCAATCAAGAAAAAGCAAGAGAAAGAAGACGGCGCAGGGAGAGAGAAGGAAAGACATATATGCTTTTCTCAATTTCTTGCCCAGCTGTCTGAAAACTAAACAGAGATGCCTTTCACCCTGATGTGGTGGGGGAGCTTGAGTAAGGTCTTCTCTCCGGTGTGGAGTATTATGGTTAACGGTCGAGCTCACAATCACAATATTTGCGCACACATTCCACTGGGGTTTCCAGAGATGAAGAACTATTTGGTTAAGGGATGTGAGTGTGAGTGCGACGGAGAAAGAGAGACAGACAGACAGATAGAGAGAGAATGAGCTCACAAATAGCTGATAATGAGAGTCTTCCTATCTGCATGACAGTCTTTATGTCAGAGGCTTTAGTAGGGCTGTGCTGAGCTGAGATCTTTTGTTTAATATGATGGTATCTTATAATGGAAACAGGTATAAGATCCTATCCTGATACAGATGCAGCATTAGCAGGACTGAAATCAGTGACCTACCAGTGCAGGGGTGTCAAAGACACTTACAGAAAAGCTTTCATTTGTTGTGCTGGATTCTATGGAGAACATCTCAAAGTGGCAGAACAAATAAAAACCGGCCTACACAATGTGACAGTCAAAACCTAAAATGAGTATATGAAATAGTTTTAACAGAAACTCAGGGGTAAATTAGATCCTGGAGCATCACATAATATTACAATCGAGCCCGATCTCACGAAAATGGGTATCAATAGTACGAGTGTGCAATCTCGTAGAATGTATACACCAAAATGAGTTTTGGCGTGCATAGTGCGCCATTTTTGGCGTGCATGTGATCGCACTTTATGGCGTATTATCGTACAAACCCCCACACCCCCACCCTCACCCTACCCAAAACGTGTCATATACACGCCATAAAATTTTGGCGTATACATTCTACGAGATTGCACACTCGTACTATTGATACGCATTGTCATGAGATCGTGTTGTACAATCAGACTGTGGCTTTTTTAAGAGATTTTCTGTCTCTCTCAGGCACACGATGTCTTCTGTGATGGAGTAATCATTAATTAAACAGTCAGGCTTTGACTAATCACCCTACAAAGGCCATGCAGCTTTAACCACGAGACACTCATCTCAGCTGCCCCTCTGGCACAACCTTCAACTGCGTGTGTGTGAGAGAGAAAAACAATCAATTACTGTTAGCTGTCAGTCCATCTGAACTTCCATGACTCATGAATGTATGCATAAATCCATTACTATAGCAAACACAGATCCCATAACAGATAAGTAATAAAGGAACATAATGTCAAATCTAGCTCAATGATTTGCAGTTCAGCACCCAACCCCAAAAAAAAACATAAACACAAAAATCTAATATTCAATAAATAAACAGACAGATAAAATTAATGAACAGTTTTCATAGCAGAATTGGATTTTCCCAGCGCAGAAAACATCCTCTCATATCAGGCCCATCTTTAAGACCTGGCTTAGGGATCTCGGCCCGAGAGGATAATATGAGCCCAGATATTGCAGCAACATGGAAGATAAATTTCAATTTACTGTTGCTTCCTGTGTCACAGCAGGAGATATGAAATTTTGTCTTGGAGGACTGGAAATGATAGTAAAATAGAAGCCAATGTGCGCTCTACCAAATCCCAGCTCATTCTACACACGCCTGTGTCAAAACTACTTCCCTGCTTCTATTGGTACCAAATTGTGATACATTTCCCCCAGTAACGAGTGACATTTTTCGCATTTTCGCAAAAAAATGCAAGCAAAGTGCTTCTTAAAATAGGAGATGAGTGTTTGAAATTGTGTCTTTCCTTAGGCATTGTTTTAATGATTTTCTCCAAATTAACTCAGGCTGCCGAGCTTCTACCCTTTGTGATCTGGGAGTAATGTCAGCAGTAAACACCATCTTTTTTCCACTGTATGCAAATATCAGTGATTATCTGACCCTATTGCCTACTGTATCTCATCATCAGAATAAACAGAAGAAAAAACAACAACAACAATGTTGAGAGGAACCCCCGGGGACGTGGATGCATTAGATAAAATTCCACTCTAGGAGTCACTCTCGGCCATGACAAAACAGACTGTCCATTTTAATGTAACTGAAGACCTCCGATGACATCATTGCCCTCTTTTTCATTTTCTCCTCTAGAGGAAGAAGTCAGCACAATTCCTCTTTGTCCACTCACTCGTCTTTCCGCCCAAGGAAAATGAGGTGAGGATGTGGGTGGATGGAGACGAGGTTAGAGGAAGAGAGGGGCTGAAAAAACAAACAATGGAGATGGAGGAGATGGCCTTGTCCCAGAGTGAGGAACAACTGGCCACCTCTCCTCTAGGCTCTGCCATTAGCTGTGCGGGCTGGAGACACTGACAGCTGATAACAAAAGCCCCCCCTGAACGCAATGCCAAGTTCTTTATCTATGTGCTCCTGCATGGGCAAGCTGATTACAGACTTTCCCTCCAAAACCTTCTCATTTGCTTTCTCTATTTCACTAATTCTCCTCAATATTTTTCTGTGTGTGCCTCAGTCTTGGGTGGGGGGTGCTGCTGAAAAACGTGGGTGAGACCCCAGGGTCGCTGTCTTGTGTCTGTGAAAGATAATTAGACAATACGGCTGTGTGTAGCAGAAAACAGAGAGAGCCATTGTTTCAAGACCCCCCTAACCTAACAGCTGTATGTGTCATCAGGAGCACAGTTTAAACGTTATGATGGGCAAACGAGGGTGCGGGAAAAAGATGGAAAACAAAGAGTTGTGGCCTTTTCTCCACAGGAGGTACTATAAAAGTTAACTTCCATGTTTTTTTATACGTTAAGAGAAGGTATAGCATTATCCTGATCCCCTAAGTCCTATTCACCAGCTTAAATGTCATTCTCAGCATCAGTCCCAGCAACACATATAAAATTTGTACGCTAGAATGTTGTCTGGGGAGAAAATCTCGCGATTTGCTCTCTGCTGTAAACAAAACTGACCTTTATGTTGAATTTGTCTCCGAGCGCCAACCTCTCCCTGTAAAAGAGCCCAGAGCACTCAGCCGCTCGCAGCCAGTCCATCTCACTCCGTTCTGCAGAGTGCAAGCGCATCAAAGCAGGCCAAAACTCATCCATATCTATGCCATACGAGCGTCTCCTAAATAATGCAGCAGTCTTCCCGCACCAGACAGATTCTGCTGCATCGGCTCTATTGTGAATCGTGTGTGTCACACTCTCTCTAACTCAAACGCACACACTCACCACTGAACTTCATTGCCAACTTTGCTACTCCTTTTCAATGAGGAAAAACAGGTGAAGCCCGTTTCTCAAAGTTTAAAAAAGATTTATTTATCACAATGTGACTCGTCATTGTAATTATATATTTCAAAATTGCAACTCTATATCTAACAATGTGACTATTTCTCATTTTAAACCTTATTTCACATTTACTTTTTGTTATTCTTTACTCTGAGGTGAAAACAGGCTTCCACTGGATAGAAAAAGCAAGTGAAGCGGGAAAAAAGGGATTCTCTGTATTATTACCTCTACATTTTAATTTATGCTTTTCCATTTTTACACTAGATGCAGCTTATCTGAAGCTTTCTCTAACACAGAGTGACATACAACCTCATATTACACCTCTTTACATACAATACAAACATTAAGCCTCTTAGCAATACATGCACACACATACACAAACATGTCATTTTCAGTCCCCATACGGTCTCCTAAGACATTCAGCTCATGCATAATACAAAACGCTCCTAAAACAAACCCAGAGAACCAGAAGGCCAGAAATACCATAACACAACCCCACTCAATCTAAGCGCCCAGCAGTCCCCACCACTAATGGGAGGTCCCGTGTGCAGGTCAAACTATCTGTCCCTCTAATGGAACAAGCTTAAGACATCAAGACAAGACTGAAGATCTGCAAAGCTGCTTGCTGGAGTGTTTACATGTGTGCGGTTGAGTCTGAAACTGAAGCCAGCTGCCTTGCTGCCCAGTCAGTCAATTACTTAACAGACAGCAATTTAGCATGAAGGCACCGACTAAAGACACTGGTTTCAGACAGGCAAAGCACCATAATGACGCCTAATGATCTAGAACAAATTCGAGACTTAGACATAAGTAAAGAAGTATTTAAAGATTGTAATTATTATTTCTCAGTAGACATTTATGAATAGACTTTTTTTCAACAACACACAGCAGTACTTATAAATGGGCGAAATTGCTATGCGCAAAATACGGCAGAAGAGCCCCGCCTTTAAAAGTAAAAGAGCCAATCGTTGATTGGTAAAGTCATTGCATCACTGCAGATGCCATTAGAAAGTCCGGTTCCCATAGAAACCCGAGAGTAACAATATTTGATAATAGGAAACAACATTTATGGTACAGTTCATGATAGATTTTGTAGCTGATTTGAAATATGTTATTTAACTGTGAGTTCGCCCAAGCAGATTTCTAAATAGATTCAAATATTCAAATTCAAATAGATAGGACTTGGTCTTGGATGACCGAGATAGCTGCCCAGAGGCGTTGCAAATATGGTGCCGAGTGAACAGACTTTCCTTGAAAGGGACTTTGATGTTACACAAGTATTAGATTTAATATATTGATGCCATACAACCATACTATTATAAATTAAATAGTCAATTTATTCAATCATTTACCTTGATGATACTGATGATCAAAAGAAATAAAGTGTGTGAATGAGAGTGTGTTAGGATACAAAATGATAAAATAAAATAATAATCCACAAAGATAGTCAGTTATGTATTTCTTTGCTCTTTGCAAGGCTAAATGACTAGGGAGGAAGGAAGCATTAGGCAAAAGTTTTATGATCTTAACACGCTTCCTTTGAACGCTGCCTTCTGGGACTCAAACCCCATGCCAAAGGTTTCAAAAAAAAAAAAAAGTGCTGGAGATTACTTGGAATACTGATGGCACAGTGCAGCATAATTCCACTGGGAGACTGAGGGACATTCCGAGAAAGCAAATTATGGCTGGGAGAAAGTAGCGGCGGAGCTTTGTTAAGGGCATGCACATGGGGGCTGGTCTCTTCAAGACTCTGTCATGTTCTCCGCTTCAATCCCTCGTCTTTTCTACTAGTTCTGAGCCTTCGTCTTGTCAGACACTCTGAAATCATGTGTGTGTGTGTGAGAGAGAGAGAGCGAGAAAGACAGATAAGACAAACAAGCGAGAGACCAAGAGATAAAGGAGCTGTGTGTTTGCACCTACGTCTGGGTGTGTATATATCTGGGTGAGTGTGTAAGGGTGCATGCGTGTTTATGAGAACCAGGACAATCTTTCTCTCGCTAAGCTATCTATCCATGAGCCATTATTCAGAGCGGGAGCTGGTGAGTCAGATGTGACCTGCTGGTGGTTTTTCAGAGTGTGGCGTGCTGCTTGTATAGATGTCAGGTGAGATGAGTGGTTCAGGCCGTCCGGGAGCCTCTCTGCTCCTCCCAAAGCAGCTGCCACCAGTCTGTCAAAGAATTGCTCTGCTACATCCTATTCTTCCCTCTCCCCCTCCTTCTGTCTTACTTACACACCCACTTAATGATGAGAAAAACATCTAGAGTGCAGCCAGGGTCATATTTTACTCTTAAATGAGTTAGGAAGTCCATATAAAAAGCACTCGTAAAGGAAAACTTCCGTTACTGAGCAAAATTCAAATAAAACCAAAACTTAAGCATATTCGACTTTTATCCTGTGTATGATTATTACAAATTTAGAACCTATTTGCGAACCATGCAGGCATTTTATTAACATTTCTGCCTAATATATATTTCCCCTCCGAGTTTATGACAGTGCTAGGCATTTAGATTCAACATTTAAATTTAATTACTGCCTCCATCCGTGTCAATACGGCAGCCTCATTTATCAAAGAGACAGACAGAAAGCGCAGCTTAACCGCCAATAAACATTTGTTTTTAATTCGTTTACTGGAGCGCCGACCGAAAGCGCTTTGCCTCGCTTGCGGTTACGCCGTTAATTGGGAGAAGAAACACTTTTGGATCTGAGAGGGCCGGGGGATTTTGAAGCCTTTATCTCGAGCTGAATCAAAGCCGGCGTTAATAATACACCCAATGAATAAAATATTTGTTAAAAGGCGTGGAAACAACAGACTCATGGTAAAAATAGGCCAGGCTCGAGGATGCTGTACTTCTCCGCAAATGAATCAACCTCTCTCAATCAAAGCACACAGAATATGCAAAATATAGCGCCGCCTTTGGTGTGAAATAAACAGCACAAAACTGAATACAGCTCACAACAACTGTCTACTTAGGAATGCAGAGCTTTTACAGCAAACCTTGTAGACAGTTTTTGTAGTAGTTTGCAAATAATTCAAATTCAGTGTTGTGGTGTAGTGACAAGTTTACATGCATTTTTTTTTTACTGCATTAAGATGATTTTAATTATTCTGCTTTACAAATACGTTAGAGTTAAAAAAAAGAAAAGAAAAACGATTTGACGGTAAATGGAACCAACTTTACAACCAAAATTATTAATAATAAAATAAATGATTTTAATGACTTGTAACCATATGTCATCTTACATTGAATCTCACAACATTAAATAACAATTATTGCTTTCATTTTTCGAGTATGACATGACAAGTAATGACAATAACACAAATTAGCCAGAACTGATTCAGATCCGCTAACACGGTTTTGATTCACTAAAGAACCGGCTCATAAGAGTTATGTGTTCGAAAATAAAGCAACATTTGCCACGCTGTATTTTTGTAATTCACAGAAAGGAACCTACTCATAAGAGTCATCGACATATCACGCTGTCTGCTTGTGATTCACTAAAACGAACAGGTTTATAAGAATCATATCGGGAATCGAACTACACTTTGTTTACGATTCACTAAAAAGAACCTGTTCACGAGAGTCCCTCGTTTTGCACTCATCGCGCTGTCAGTCGGAGTATAGTACGCCGTACCGTCCGCATCGTCGAAAAAAAGCATGTTCGAGAACGTAGTCGAAAGCCATAAAAATCGATTCAAGTGTTTTTAAAGAATGAAACCAGTTCCCCGTTCCCAACCCTACTCTGCTGCGCTGCTATAGCAGTCTCTGTCAGAAACAAAGAGCACACACACTGACTGAGTGCAGCAAGCGATAGCCAGCTCATTCACGCTCACAACATATCAGGATAGCGAGAGATGCCCGTGGGCGCTACTACATAAAGTACAAAATAATGAATAAATCAACACAGCGACGAGCATAATCTTTCAGATCGCGCGCATTCCCGGCTCCCCTTAGACTGTATTGAGAAATGTCGCACCTCTGCCCGCCACCATTTATATTTATTTAATGCTGTTAAATTATTCTGTTTGAGAAAGGAGATGGTGCCTTCCTGATGGTGTTGGCTGTGAAATTATTAAGAGTGCTCTGTTTTTAGAGACTGTCATCAGCACATCTCCTGTGTAGTAGACCTCTGTGGTTTTTAACACACTTTTCCGAATCCAGAAGGGTGTTAGCTATAGCCATTAACGTGGTCACACCTGCTTCGTTCTTTCTTCAACTTTTCTCTTATACCAAGTCTGCTGTCTAGACGATCTCACTAAATGGGGCACTGGATATCAACCTCAAGTCATCATGTCTGTCGTTTACCTACAGTAGCCTCAAGCCCATGCACATACAGTAATTAGTCAGAAACGCAGCCACTTGTTCCATTGTACTGGATGGTGTTCTCTCGACTGCAGCGAACAAAAAAAGTTCCCAAAGCGCATCCATTCTATCCCTCACATTTATATATAAAACACATTTGAACGATCAAGTTCTTTATGTGCCAGAGTTTTTATTGATATTCACGGACAACAGGTGTAGGCTACAAAAATAACTGAATGAAACTGAAATAATATAAATAAAAGCACGGCACTACCACGTTTTGACATGCCATTATTATGTAGGCTCTACCTTGCAGTATCAAGCAAATACGCATAATGCCATCACTGTGCCACGGCACTGCTGAAGTACTTTTCTTAATACAGAGAGCAGTAGCCGATATCAAACATGAGCTGCATGATGCTGGGGTACACGCCTGTTTTGGACAAGTTTAATTTCCAAATTAGCCTTGTTTGCATTTGGCGCAGTGCCACACGCCCAACACATATCGCCAGGGTCTCACTAGGACTTCAAATGTCACAAAATGCAATTGTGACACAACTAAAACGACTGCGTTAACTTGTAAGCGGAGCGCGCTGAGCAATAGGCAATCGCGCTATGATTAGGTTGACGCAATGCTACGGCGTACGCAAACATCCGATTTTATCATTAGAATAGTTAGTGAACTAAAACTAAATGTCTTACCTGTTCCTAAAAGGCACAATGCGATGTAAAACACCAACATCTTTCCGGAGTCTTCAACGCCTGTCCTGCAGTCCAGACTAAAGTGTGCGCAAGAAAGCTCCGACTGGACTGACTGTGGAAGCGTTTGCTGGTCCTCGCCCACTTCTTGAATAAGGGTTAAAAATGTAAATGTTAAATAAAAAATAAAAAACCCGGTAGATTATGTCAACCTCAGCTCGGAGAGCTGAAAGTCTCTACTGCCATCCGAACACAGTCTAAGCATCAGTGCTGGTCGTCTCTTTAAAGTTGAGAACTTTCTTTAGATCGTTTCCTTGTATTTCCCTACAATTCTTTTTTTGTTCAAATCAAGTTGATTTAGTGGGTAGGTCTTGCATCAATCCAATACTTGGAGTAAATCCTCCTTATATGTGATAGAAAAAAAATCTCCGTTTCTCCTGATCAGCGGGGCTCCGCTCGCCAGTGCATCTGAGCGCGTTTCAGCACCACAAGCTCTATAGCGCGCACATAAACGCCTCCTCTTGCGCACAGTCCCCTCTGTACGGCTCTGCTCGTCCTCACTCTCTTGTTATGCAGCGGCAAGGCGAGGATACGATCCGCACTGACTGTCGTACTACTGACTGGATGATGACTCGATGAATAAGACTGGCGCTTTTTTGACTGGGGAACATCGAGTTTGAGAATGAAGTAATTCTCAGTCCACAGGGACAGCCGTTGGCATACGCCCCCCGGGTTCTGCGATTGGTTAAGGGTTTAAACTACAGGGGGGTGGTGGTGACTTGCAGTTGGGGGTGTCTGGTTCTTAAACAACAGGGGGTGCTTGGTTATGCGCGCCCCTGAATGAATAAACTGCTGGGGAAAGTAAACAGGTGTGTCCTGGAGCAAACAAGAGTCTACAGAACAGATGATCTTAATGGGTTTTCTTTAACTCCCCAATGTAATTTACAAATGTAAGTAGACATTTAGTCAGTTACTGTTTTTTGTCAGTTATTCGGTAGCCTATATGCCCCCCATAAGACTAGTAACCTATAAGCTATGCACAGCATGTAATGGAGATTTACAAATATTTTCCTACTTATTTGGTTCTTTTTATTCTTTATGAACAAATTTAAACATAACAAAGATTTATCGGATACTATCCATGAAACCAGAAAGCTGAAAAGTGAGTATGAATGCACAAAATAAGGGTTGTTGTTATATGTACTGTATGTTATATGTACTGTATGTATGTTCCAACAGTAATTGGCGATTTTTATGCTACTATGCTGCTGACAAACTGGGTCCCCAATTCAAAATCATGTAATGATAAATGCTGTTTACATTATAATGACCATTTATGTCTGTTTTAGCTTATATACTAGCATGACATACAGTTAAGTGATTATCCTGGTAGCTTAGTTTATACACACATTTGTATCATTAACTGACAGTTTGGGGAGACCTGATATCGAGGTAGGACCCAATTTTTTATGACATTGTAATAAAAAACGACGTTTTTGCGACACCTCCACAGAGTGGCGCTCTCCTGTGCGTGGTACTTTAATTCAGTATCCGGATACATTCACTCATTTTCGTTCGCCCCATGTAGTGAACTCAATGTAGTAAATAATTACTTCACAATATATTTATTTTCAGAATTGACTAACATTAGCAATACCGTAAACACTGACATTTGTGCTATTAAAGTTTTGTTGACTGACTCTGAATAGTAAATGATTAAACCAGTGAGTAATTTGGAATAGTTCAGAACTCTTCTAAAAGAACGATTCATCTCAGGAATCGGATATGGAACGTCACAATATACTTTGCCATCTTCAGGTGGGAAGTCGATTGGGATAAACAGTTTGCTTAGTTCGATTCACACTTGTTTAAAAGTTACGGCACTACAAAATAAAAAGTAATTTAGGGCACCTGTTACCACAACTTATGTAAATACATGGTTGGAAGTAAAATATTCAAATGTTTAATTAAACCTTTTAAGTCGCAAACCTTATTTTGTGGAGTTGACACAATTATGTTGATCATTACATCCACTTAATATCATGTGTAACTTAAACTCAAATTTCTGTGTTAATTATGGTGTAGTAACTTAATGAAATTGTTTTGCTAACTTTGGGAATTAGGCAGTGGATTTCTAGTTTCAAGCATGCTTTGCATAGGACTGGATAAGGAGAATAAATGTTGAAAATAAGGGTTAATTTATTTATTTTTAGAAAAGGGAAAGACCTGTTAGTGTTTAATGCTGTTATGTTTGACATTTAAAAGAGTTTCTGTAATGTTGAAGTTTTGGTGGATACCATTGTGTTGAAGAGTAGACACATGAAGGTAACTACTATTGACTCGTGCTAATGCCAGTGAAAATTGTAAATATCTTACTTGTTCATTAAATATACATGTTCAATAAGTTATATTAGCATGTGTTATGGTAGCTGTTGATTTGAACTGAAATAGATCAGATTAATTGGTTTCAGTGCTACATTGCTGGTATTTGACAACCTAATTTTTTTAAGTAATCAACTTCAAAATCTGTGTTTATGCTACAAATTATTAAGTTCCTCTAACTCAATGTAGCTTGTTGTTTGAACGTAAATTCACTCAAAGTTTCTCATAACTAAAAAAAAAAAAATTTATGCAGTGTAGACTGCTTTGAAAATGAATATTTGCGCATTGCAAGCCAACTTGTTAATACAGTTTTACACACATTTCTTAGGATTCCACCTTTGTAATTTCTCATGAAAAAAAAGAAAGAAAAAAAGGCTAAAAATTGTGTCAAAGAGAGGAGAACTGTAAAACCACATGGATGGTTTTGGTCTCCACCCCGTTAAGATTTATTGAGGGGATCAAATGTGAGACTGCAGCTCACAAGCACATGCTGATGAGAGAAACAGCTTGCTGGACGCGCAGATGATGGGATCCCTGTGAGTTGAAAGAGACGAGGTTGAGTAAAGGAGCAATAGATGATCTCTAAACAACAGGGTCTCACACCTGCTGTGAGTTCTGAGTAAACATCCACAACTACTGCGTGAACTTTACCAGGTCTTGACAGGGTGTGAGCCAGACGTGTAAATTAACAGCTACTTTCATGCAGTCAAGGGTGACGTATATCTACTTAGTAGTGTTCTAACTGCAATATAGGCTACAGTAATTGTGTAACCTCACACTGAGGGTGCTATAACCCACCCTAGGCCTTTGCACACTTAAATAATTTATGTACTTATAAGAGGGGTTTTTAGCTGTAGATATATTAATAATGAATACAGTTTGATATTTACTAAACTGTTCTTGGTTGGGGGGTTAGAGAGAAGGCGACAGTTAAGACGTCGTTTGCATGGTAATTGTAAAGAAAGTCATAAATAAAGCATGAGGTGAAGTTATATGTAAATGTGACTCCCCAGGAAATGAGAATATTTTAACAAAATATTATCTCAGGCCCATTTGACCCGGGGTCAATTAGAAAAGAAACGTCAGCGTCGACGAGGACGCAAGACTGAAATTAACATTGAAGCCTTTCCCCTGCCGTCTAATTTGCAAGGCTGATGCAAAGTTGAACTGAAACGACGATATGGTCGTGAGATTGCGGTTTAATTTGACGAGGCGCTAAAAAGTCGATTCCGATCTCTGTCTTATGGACAAACACGGCTTGCTGGGCATTTGTCTTGAACACAAACTAAAATGGCATTCACTCCATGGAGAGCATTTTTTTGCTGAAGTGGACAAACAAAGGTTAAAATGTCTTTTTGTCAGTCTTAAAATGGTCTCCTCTACATCCCTTAAGTAAATATTGTATCACTTAAATGTCAGCGCTCCTTCTAAATATATAAATCAGAGCTGGTTTATGTCTATTTCATCCAAATGTCACAGTATATATGCTATTAATAGTCTCAGGCATATAATAATGTCAGGATTGAGTTTCAAATGTCTCTTTTTATCAACCAATATGACTCCGCAGTGTAAATTAAATGAATTCTATTGTTACTTTGAAGTCAGCACGAAATAAAAACGGATTCTTTCTTTCATCAAAATGTAATTAATTTGCTCTTTCGCTGAAATTATGTTCCTTTTTTCATTTGTACGTTATATAACTTATTTTTTTTTCTTAAAGGGGTCATGAACTGGCTTTTTTAATTTTTTCATAGTGTTGTCTGAGGACAACTTATGACGTTCACGTGGTTTTTACATTCAAAAACATCGTAATGAATGAGTATTAGGCCGTGTGTTCACCAAAACGCCAGGTGCTCTGATAAAAACGCCTTGCTATGGGCGCTTGAGAGTTCAGTTGAGACTCTTAGCTTGGTATGATACGGAATATCCGCAGAAGTGTTACTAGTATCTCATTTCACAGATGGTTTGTTTCTGTATTGATTCTAAGTGACAGAGCTGAGAGCTGCGTTTCACTCAAAGTTCTACATTCTTCAACTCTAGGCGACCAGTAAAAAACGTTGAACGCTCAGCGCTTGAGAGTGAAATACTCGCTCAGCGCCTCGTTACGCTCACGGCGTTCTAAAAACACTTTGGTGGACACATGGCCTTAGGCTATTTTCTACCCTGGTTTTGAGCCTAGCTCCAGAATCGCTCGGTTTTTATGGGCGTGCGGCACTGAAGACTTGGGTCCCACTGCTATGATTGGATAACAGTTTTGCATATTATAATGAGCCTTGGCTCCCACATCAGTACATGTGGGGAATTGTTTTGAAAATGAATATAACCAGACAGCGGATGGACCCCATTATTGTTGTTAACCATATTCTTCTGAATATGATTGAAGCTGAAGAAAGAAATTCATACAGGTTTGGAACAACTTGAGGGTGAGTAAAGGATTTCATTTAACTTTTACTTAAGTAAAATGGGTTGCAAATTCCATTTCATGTTGACTTCTCCCCCCACACACATTTAATGTAGTGCACAGCTAGCATATTATTTTCGCCTTTCATCATTAAAAACATCAGTTCAGAGTTTAGTGCTGAGTGGTCCACAGCCTGCTATACGGTCAAAGTTCTTCTCCCTTTACATCAACCATATGGAACATTACAGCAGCTTTTACTATAATTGTGTTATTGAGTACAGCCTTGATCTGTGTCAACCATAACTCTAAGTACTGCTACATGGCAATAACTCTTTCTGCCTTTACCTATGCCAGGCATCTCATGCATTATTATTGTTTATATAATGCATTTTGTTGATATGCATATGAGCATTGCTTCAAACTTGAGTACTGTTAAGTCATCTTTATCCGACTGTAACTACAGATACCATCATGAAAAGAACCGTCAACAATATGTCCTTCATCTCAATATCAAAATACCAGGCTGGCCATTATTGAAAGCACGGTAGGCTGAAATGAAAGTAGCTCAGGGGAAGTTCAGGAGGTATATAGTTGCTGAAGGGTCAAGGGTGTGACCTTTTGCTGGGCCACAGGCTGCAGAAGAAGGCTGTGTTACGGAAACAGGAGTGTGATAAACGCTGCTTCGTTCCATGTGCCGTGCGCCTTATTGTGTGATATGGTATTCTTAGACTGGAAAAGGTTTCTACAGTCAGGTTTAAAGTTACAGAGAATATCAAGTGCCTGTGTGATATGGAGTCATTTGTGCGGGACTGCGCTTTGGAGGCTTGTGCCGTTAAGATTCCGGTTTCCAAAAGCACTGTCAGGGTTTACTAAAGACACACAACGAGAAAAAAATTGCGCTGAAAATGCGTAGACAAGGTACATTTTTGCGGCTGACCTTATTGCATATGCCTTCGTAAGAGTTTTTCCTTTCAAACACACAATTTATAGGAAGAAAGTATTTAAATGAATCATGCAAGGTGATTTACTAAGGTTTACGCTAGTCAATTTACTGGAACTTTCGCCATTATTGAAAAAATCATGTCTTAAACCAGACTCTAATTTTCGTTGCTCTTGGTTGATTGCGATGGTCATTATGGAAATGATGTCTGTGTTCTTTAATTTGCATGTCGTCAGTAGATCATGCGCAGAACTTTCCGCTCCCATCGACGCTTTTTTGTAATTGTGCTCTTGTGCTAATTTTCCCTGATTAGTAAATCTGGCCCTTAGTATAGAAAACCCCAGATTCACAGACAAGGCTTAAAGATGCTGAATGTAAGAATGACAGCTAGTGGTTGAAATGGGTACTGCAGTCCAAATTCTAAATAATGTTTGCCCCGCCCATTCCCCCGCAGACTAGACGCTCAAGCGGGTTGCCAGTTTAGGGATACACAACAGGATTGAGCGCAATTGACAATGGAAGGTGAGGAGACTTACACACTGTAAGTTGATGAGTTGTTTATCCACGTTTTAATGTGCTTCCTTTCACAGAGATTTTTAGATGGATGCAGAGGCTTTTTAAGTTGGGTAGAATCTGTGATCTCTTACCCAGATTGTTCACTGGCAATGGCAACAATACGCTTTTCTGCAAACTGTGCTGTCGAAATACTATTGAGTAAACTGGCAATATGCGTTATTTCTTAGACCAAAACACAGACACAGAACACACATTTAAAAGCACAATAACTGGCTGTAGCATTGTCTTTAAGAGAAACTACTATGTTTCCTAAATACCTGCAAACATATTATGGTATTTTTATGCTTTAGTACAGTCAAAAACGTACATGAAGCACCTTTAAACCTAGTCCCAGACTAAAATGTATGTTTGAAGTATTTTAACTGAAAGCAACTTGTACTGAAATATCTCAAAATATGCCTTTTTTGTCTCAAGATGCACCACAGTAATGTTTTTTTTTAAATCTTTTTTCTAAGGCAAGTTTATAAAAGCTACTTAAATGTCCTAATTGATCTAAGGCTTAATCTAAGCCCTGTCTGTGAAACCAGGCCTAAAAGTTGTAATATTTTATCTTGTGAAAATGCCTGAATACTGACAAATACATTTTTTGTTTTGTTTGTTTCACTCTTTGCTCAGTCTGCCCTAATCAGTAGACCCAGACTTAACAATCTGATCAATAAAAGCACATTCTCTTTGGGGCAGTCTGTGTCTGCTTGTGTTTTTGGTAGTGATTGTTGATTTGAGGATGTCTGCACAAAAGTAGCATTCACCTAGGAAATGCCTAGATTTATATTCTTAGCAAGTGTCTTCTTTCCAGATCAGCCTACAATAAAAATGCACATTAAAATGTAGGTGAGAGTACACAACACTAGGCCTCAGAAAACTGATAGTGATACTTGCAAGTTGGAGGTGTGATTGAATGGGCAAGTTAAGCACTACTGTAGGGTAAAGATGTATTTTCTCATCCAAAACGATTTTTTATTATGTCAGATTGGGTGACGGTATCAGGCTTTGGGTTATATCAAGGTTGTCTGAGAGCGCGTTTTGAATGATGGTCACTGTGTTTAAGAGTTGGGAAAGATGCCGAAGGGATGTATATACATTTTCCAACACTGTAACAGATGTTCACTGGAAGAATGGAATGAAATTGTCCTCAAATGTGTCAAGCCAATATACTCCATGTGTTTTTGTCTGTTAGTATACACACTTATGCATAGTTTTAATGTATTAACTTTTTCCCTGCCATTGACAGACATTTTCATCATTCATGAGGCAGCGCTTCCTCAACATTGACGGAAATTTCTGGCTTTCCATTTTTTATTGTTATAGTGTAGGGGGCGCTATTATGCATCTTCTGAAAGAGTAGAGAAGCTCCAGATCAAAACACGCGAAGAAGAAGAAACAAGCGATAACATACTGTATGTAAGCAGATGCATATGTAAAATAACACGATCATATAAATCAAAACTGCCTAATGTTATTGAAGGAAATCGACCCAGGACAAGCTATAGGACTGTAAAGCTTTCGGGTGTTGATGGACTCGATTTACCGTGACCAACAAGATGAACAGAAACTTGTGACTGACATTTTTGAAATAGAAGTTAATCAAACTAGTAGTTAGATTGTAATCTCCGCTTATACTAATCACGGTGAGCTGAATGAACGCGTTGGATTTGCCGTGTTTGGATGCTGATGTAGGTTCAATAGTAACGCAATGTCCGCCATTGTTGATGGAAGACTTGTTTGAGATGCACAGACCGATTGGCACATAACATCAAAGTACCGCAAGAGCATTTAGAGAGCATATACGACTCCTTTATGCTTTTGAATTGCTCTAGCGGTACTTTGATGTCATACACGGATACAAGCAAACAAGCCTGGTGTGTTTGCTGGGAAAGATGAGGCGTATACAGTGACGTAAGACATGGATCTGTGAGCCTCTCTAGCATGTGGAAAGGCAAACCGGTTCTTAGAAGGCTCATCAGTTGAACCAGCTAACCGGCAATGGCACTAGCTCTGAACTAGCACCCGGTTCATGATGGTGGAAAAGGAGTATAAGAGTTTGCCTAAATAGCAGTCAAAGTTCTTAGTTAAGAGTTTCCTCTAAAAACCTATTCGCAGGGTTGCTGAGACCAGCTTTTACTAAGGAAGAGAGGGAAGTCTTAAGTTAAGAATAAGGGTGGGGTTGACCTCGTTGCTATGGATGATGTTAATACGCTTGCTAACTTTGCACACAGTGATTGGCTGATGGGGGAGGGGTCTCTGTCAGGGATTTAATCATAGACATATTGAAACTACGCATTATGTTGCCATATTCAAATGTGTCCCATTTTAACATCCACGAGGTGAAAATCTGCGCACTTATAAAAGTTATAGCACGCCTCTCTTCAGTAAGCCACATCATTTTATGTATTATTCATGTAAGTTGTTCAGACCAGGGATTTTCAAACCTGTCCTAGAGGACACCCAGAATTACACATTTTGTACGTCTCCCTCATCTAACACACCTGATTGAAGTCATGAGCTCATTATTAGAGACTGCAAGACCTGAAGTGGGTGTGTGAAATATGGGAGACATTCAAAATGTACAGGGATGGGGGTCCTCCAAGACAGGTTTGAAAAGATGTTATCTTAGTTATGAGGGTTGTTTTTGGCGATATCTCCAGGAAATGCAACAGGTCTATACTATATACATTTCTAAAAGCTGATCTTTATCATCAAATCTACTTGAGTATCAGACAGTGCATTGTAGTTTGAAAACTAAGGCTCTATAATCTCATCCGATGAGACTTTGAGTTGTTTGAGATTAACCCTCAGAGCTGCTCCTATAAATGTTCATCACCCCTGCGCCCTCATTCTTTAGGGATCTAGAGAAATTAACTGATATACCGTATTATCAAACAGTTGCATATCAGCTTCAGTATTTATTTGTTCAAACACCATGTAAACGGAGTGAAAGATTGTCAGAGAGAGATAGAAGAGAGAACCATGACCCCTACCAGCTGTTGGTCCAGGACTGGCATCATTGCCAGATCGAGACTCTGGATCTCTCTGTGCTTACCTAATCCCTGGGCGTGCTCTCCCAGATGGGCCGACAGATTTAGATCAGCCACCCTGACATGCACTGACCGGTCTCGACAGCAGTCCCACATCTCAGCTGTACCGCCACAATGAGCCACAAAAATTGCTGGCAAATTCCTAAAAGTGATGTATTAAGCATGAACGATGATCACAGTTTTAGTTGCAAATTGCAGGGTCTAATGGTTTCTTAAACATACATTCTCAAGCCTCTGTTGACTTTAATCAAATTAATTATGAGAAATGGTTCCTATTAAAATCTCAAAAACTCATCCTCTATCTTCTGGTTCTTGGAGTTTACTCTTGCGGATCCTTAACATACTATAACAAGTTAGTTTGTTAGTGTTTGTTTTTTAAAATCTCTTAAATACTGTCTTTTTCTCTGCAACACACTCTCTGTTATTTATTTGATTTATTATGCATTTAATTATTTAACGTTTAGGTTTACCTATACAGTAATTTAAGTGTTCATAGCTTGTGACTAAATGACTTCACGGCATCCGACAAAAGGAAAACAGGCTGTAGGCCAATGAATGTCTGTTGTTAAATGCTCTTTCAAGTGATTTTTAAAGACTACAATTTCACCCTCATATTTTAACTGCTTTAGTGAATTTGTACACACTAAAGGGTTCTTTTAATGTCAGTGCCCGTAATTACAAGCCCACTATTAAACCAATTCAGTAAAACCACACAAATACTAATTCACAGTTAGTTCTATGTCCAATTGATTTCGGAACAACACTGCTGAGGATACCGTTATTTCCATGAGTCGCCATAACACCTGTTCATTCAAAAACCAATCCTGTTGAGAGTGACTTGCATCAGGCATTTGGTTTCACAGCGGGGTGTTTGCTGTAGTAATTGAGAATGCTGGAGGGCACAACAGTAGCATCCACATCTGGGAATTCCCAACCTGGCTCATGGCTTCTTAATTACTCAACCAAACATGGACCAGAAATGGTTTAGATAAACCTTTAGAGAGGTCGGCAGTTAATGTGGCAACTCTAGTGGTAAGTGTTAAATGTTTTTTCACGTAGGAATACAACTAAAGTAGCAGTATGAACATTGCTGGAAAAACTGCTGTTCAGACTTTGGTTTATGATTTCAAGCCTAACGCACAAGGTCTAAATGTAGTGTTTATGTTATGGAACTTTGTAGCATCTTACTCAAGCATCTAATACTCCAAGTGACCAATGACGCAACCAGACTATCTGCATTGGAAGAATTTAAGTTGTACTAATGTTCACTTCAGTTGTATACCCATTTCTTTGTATGGCCTACTTTATTTTAAATGGAGACTATTTAGTGTTTCTTTTAAGAATATCATAATAATTTCACTTAGAATGGCCGTGAGACATGGTATAGTCCACCTAAAGCTATTTTAAAAGGCATTCAGGTAATTCTTTCATAATTAAACATGTACTATATTAATTAGGGGTGGGCGATATGACCAAAATCATATTTTGTATTTCACGCTAGCCATATCACAATAGTTATTTATGTTTTAAAAAAGATTATGATATCAACATTTTTGATACCATTGAAATTTCATAATTCTCATCACCAATTTTAATATTACAAAATATATATATATATATATATATATATATATATATATATTTACTGGCTCGAGCTTAAAAAAAAATCTCAAGCTTACTGGAGACAAGTAAATTGTGATCAAATAAGAGCAAAGAAACTAATTACAAGCAATAGGACAAAATTACAATAGAACAAAGTCGCAAATGTAATAGGCCTACCTGAAAAAAAATCAAGCACTAAATAAGAACTACTAGGCTATATAAATTGTAAAAATGTAAAGTTACAAAAATGATTCAGTCAGGAGCAGTTTCTCTTTAGCTTTTGTTGTTTGGTTAACATTAAAAACAGACAACAGCAGTTTTATTTAGCTGGCATCACTTTAAGACTGAATGCACTGATACTTACGCGTTTTATTCTTTCTTAACCATTTACGTTAACTTAAGACATAAATAACTGTGTGTGTGTGTGTGTGTGTGTGTGTGTGTGTGTGTGTGTGTGTGTGTGTGTGTGTGTGTGTGTGTGTGTATTTGACCGTTCAAGCCTGCTTATTGCTTATTGCACTTCAATCGTTTAAAATCACAGACTGTTTTTTATTTCTTTATTTTTTTTATAACTCATTGGACAAACTGCAATATTGGACAAACTGCAATATTTTAAAACCAAAAAAAATGTAATTCAGTTGGTCCAACTCATTTTGATTAAATACAGTTTAAATTAAATTGATACATTTACTAAATTACTTATTTTTATCTTGTTCAACTTCAAATCAATTCAGTTTCAATATTCATGCCCACAGCCTAAACACAGGCGCCAGTCTTCTGCATAATGGTAACCATAAAATTCAAAAACCTTACAGAAACTCCTCTAAATTTCTAACATAACTGAACATTAAACACTAACATTAACTAACAGCATATTTCCTTTTTACTGTAAAACACATAAAAAAAAATAAAAAAATAACACTTTAATCCCTAAATTAAGAGCATGCTAGGAACTACATATCATTTGCACAGTAAGTTATGTTAACAAAAATTATTCATGTAGTTTTAACACAAATTAATTAAGTAATCTATATTTATATAAATATATAAATATATATATATATATAAATATATATATATATATATATATATATATATATATATATATATATATATATATATATATATATATATATATATATATATATATATATATATTTGTGTACAGTATATACAGTACAGTGTCTATTTACACCAAGTGCAAATAGCGTGCCTTGTTGGCAAGCGCTATTCACACTAGCTCCACCCAACAATGCCTGGTTGGACCACACAGGATTAAAATAAGGCTCATGGAACTTAGTTTTGACGCGATTGACCCGGGTTCAAATCCGCCTTTTGCTGAGCTCAATCTTCTCCCTTTTCCCATCACATATCACATCGGAAAGGCATTTACTTTCAATAAAAATAAAGACAATTTTCTAAAAGTGGAAATAAAGTGCCTTATGACATTATTTATTGGGTAGGGTTAGGGGTAGGTGTAGGGAGGGCTTTTAATGTCCCATTAAGGCAGCATCCATTTAATCATTTTAATAAATATAATCATTTGCACTCTGTTATTCTTGCATCCTGTTAATGTACAACAATACTGAATACTATGAAAATTGTATGTATCTTCCAAAATAAAGTACAAATAGCATTTAATGAGGCCTATTATTTACACATATAAGAACTGCTACTTTTTTAATGTATATATAATATATCACTATTTTCACTTAGCGTAAATAGCTTAGCTAAGAAAATGCTGCAATTGTCACTTAATGTAAATAGAATACATCACTATTTCACGTAGTGTAAATATAATCCAGTTGCTATTTACACTTAATGTAAATAGCATTTATTGGTATTTGCACTTAGCGAACATAGCCGCTGCCTTAGATGAATACATCAGAGACCAGAATCATCACAAGCTGGCTTTTATAAAAATAAAAAGTTTAAAAAACTATAAATTACATTCAAATGATTTCTTTAAAAAATATATAAAAATAATTTTCAATGGCCAGGATGGCTGTGCAGCACATCAAAAACAGAAACATTGCATTTTCAGTGTTTCTTTGAGTGTAGACAGCTTCGCTGATTATAATGGGAGTTATTTAAAGATCTGAATGCATCTATTTAAAATGAAGACATTGAAAAATATTCACTTGTTAAGTTTACAAGTAAACATGCTATATAAAAGTAAACAAATCTGTCAGAAATTCATTTGGCAGCGCAACATTTTAGTCCTTGTACTTTTGCCAACCACAGGTGTTTTTAAGCAGGCCATGGAGCGTGTTGTTACTCAGGTTTTCGGGGCTTTTGCCCCTGGCTCTCTGATTGAGGTACAGGCACTGCAATGGCATGGTTTCCAAAGAGCCGCGGTTGCTAACGTTAGCAGTGGTGGCGGGGGCCAGCTGACAGTCACGGGAATGGGCCATGACTGGCTGCTTGTTTTGTGCCACGATCCCTCACTGTTCACGCCTGCTGAAAAAAATAAAGACTCCAGCTCGTAGGCTATAAATAATGGATGACTTGTCCACTGTCACTTTAAATCTTGCGTCTAGCCACGGCCTGGCCATTATTAGGGTCTCTCTCTCTGTTTCTCTCTCGCGCTCATTCAGTCTACCTTACGTTTGTCTCTGTTCTACCACAAGAACCACAGACTGTCGTACTAGTATCAGTCTCTCTCTCGATTGTCACAGGAATCGGAGATGAAGAAACCTTACTTTGATATCTTCCATGACTCCCCAACCATACGGACCACAGCTGACATCAAAACATCCCGAAAAAGAAAGAAACAGGAGAGAGAGAGAGCAAGAGAGAGTGGGTAGATGTGTGCGCTGCAGTAAGGTAAACATTTTCATCTGTCACGATCCCGGTCTTGAATTTGAGAGGTGCTGCAAGAGTGCTCGAGGGGGCCATGACTCAGAGTCTGACCCCATCAAGCTAAACCAGTCGCCTCGCTGCAGCCCCTGCATGTGATGTCCATGGAACCCTGTCATGTTAAACATTGAGCAGGCCTGATGAAAATCTGTCCTGAGGATAAGTGAAGAGAAGAGAAGGGAGAGGGAGTGATGCAGAGAGAGAGAGCGAAAGCTCAAGCCCACCCTTTCGAACAGGAGAGATCATGGATTATTCACATTTGCAGCTGTGATAAGGAGAAAAATGATGAAGAACAGCTGGCTGGAGCATGATGCGTGAAGGCTAGAAGCTGCTCCACCTTTAAAACAGCTGGGAAGCTACCGAAGACTGCTTCTGTTTGCCTCAGTCACGGAAACAAATCATTAAAAGCACTTTAAACTGTGGCTTATACCTCTGGATTGTAGGGTATGAGTTCTGGTTAGAAGGAGCAAAAGGGAAAGGAACTCAGTGGTCAGCATATACATCAATCTGTGGTGACTGTGTGGACAATGTGGATTTGACTCTGGTCATATTCCTCCCTCTTTTTCAATAATTTCATACCCTTTCAATAATTAAGTGGAAAATGCCCACAGAACTGTCATGGATAGTAAGCTTTCACACAAGGCTTTGAGTATGCACAATTACTTTGCACCCCACCAAAATGTTTTTTCCCCAAGTGACGTCTGTTTTGTATTTGTAGCCACATATTTAGCTAAACACATGTAGTTTTTGTTGGTATTTCACTTGTTTGCACACTTGATTTATCAGTAACTTAAATTGATATTTTAGTATATTTGAGTTTGATGTTTTGAGTGCATATACACGTTGGTAATAAAATAAAAAGTTTGCTTATTTGCAGATCACTTCTATGAAGCCCATGCTTTTAATGAATTATAGCGCCATTTATACTTATTTATAAGTATTACTATTCTATAAATATATTTTATAAGGAATCATTAAGACCTATACTGCATTATAAGAACAGTTATAGTTACATTTATATAATTTTTTTTATAATTACTTCTGCATTTGCTTTTTCATGTGCATGCTCATAATCCATAATACACTGATTTTTAACTATTAATTAGTCAGTTGTATGAATCCATGTGTTTAAATCCCATCTGGCTAGAGTGCTTCCCATAAGGTTTATACATTAGGTCAGTAAGCAGAGAGTAGGCAGTCTTTTGTGGCTGTTGGAACACATTCGATCTGAGCGTTTACATCCGGTTCAATGTGTTTATGACTACCTCTGGAAGTGGTCGAAAGTGGACAAGCTCAAAGCATTAGACCCCTTTACACCTTTAGCGTTGACCACTTGTGATCTGATCAACTAAAACACATCTTAATCCCACACCGTAAACCGTAATGCTTAAAATATGTCATTTGTTTAAAGGATTAGGTTACTTAACATTTCCTGATATTTTACTCACCCCCATTTCATCCGAGATGTTCATGTCTTTCTTTCTTCAGTCAAAAAGAAAATATGTTTTTTGAGGAAAACATTCCAGGATTTTTCTCTACACCATTGACTTCCATTTCAACTAAAATGTTGAAGGTCCAAATCAAAGGTCTTCGAAGGGCTTCAGAGGCTCTGCGCAATCCCAGACGAGAATAAGGGGCTTATCTAGCGAAGCAATCGGTCATTTTCAACAAAAAAAAAATTACAAATGAATATATTTTTAACCTGAATTGCTCATCTTGCGCTACTCTTCACCTCGCCAGTGATTGCGCATTCACGGCAGAAATGTCACACTAGACGTAGGTGGAAGTACCGCCCCAAGCGAACGTGCGAGGACTAATACAATCACTTTACCAAAACACTCTTCAACTTCAAAATCGTCCGACATTGTTGTTTTACCTTTTTTTTTTTTGCTAAAGGGTGTTTGTATTAGAATTTGCATGTGCACTTTTTAAACACGGGGGCGGTACTTCAGCCTATGTCTAGTGTGATGTTTTCGACGTGATTGCGCAATTACTGGCGAGCCGCAGAGCAGCGCAAGATGAGCAACTTAGGTTAAAAAGTTTATCCTTTTTTTTTTACTTAATGACAGATCATTTCACTAGATACAATCCTATTCCTCGTCTGGGATCGTGCACAGGTTAAATGTTATATGTTGCTGGACTAATCAAAGCATTGCATTACCAATTAGCATGTATTGAATTAGCTAGTTATAGCTAGCTAAATTTCCACTAAAATCTTTCAATTGAGATTACATGATAATTTTAAGTTATTAACTAACTTAAAATGTTTAGGTTAAGAGCAATTAAAATGTATGAGTGCAACATTGAAATCTGACAGTTTTGCTTTCTTAAACTTTTAACTATTAACTTAAAACAATGGATGTAACCAATTACCTATATTTTTTATAATATACCTATATAAGTTTTGCCAACATTTTGGGTTTACATTGCAGGTGTAAACAGAGCCAAAATGCAGGACAAGCTAACCATTACAACACCTGGATTCTACTTTTAACACATGCCAGATCACTATTCACACAGTGGGAAGAAAAGGGGAGTTTACCTGTACAGGTTGCCAGTCGGCTTTGTCTGTGACTCTTTGTCTGAGTCACTCTAGATGTGTGAAGGGATTTAGGTTGACACGACATCAGTTAGATACAGAGAAAAGGAGACATGGATGGCGGAGGCTTGCAGTCTCAAGCCATGGGTGGATTGTTTTTAAATCAAGGTCTCGTGTTGCCACTGTGAATTTTTCATCAGTCTCTTAAATTAAAAATGTGAGCGGTCATCACTTATTTGTCAAGCCGTCTCAGTGCAAAAGGTGGATATGACAGGGGGTTTACATAAGACCTTAGGAGCCAGCAGCCAAAGCCTGACTGGAGACCACAAACACAAAGACACACAGAGAAAATATTGTCTCACACTTTTTGTGATATGGGAGATTGAAGTGCTTAGAGGAAGGAGGAAAAAGTCACAGAGCTTTTCAGCAATCTTAGTAGATGACATTCATCGTCTCGACATATGGAGCAGCTTATGCATACTTATTCTATGCAAGACCCTGATTAACACTAAGCCCATACATATAGACAACATGTAAACATTCTCAGTGTATCTCTGGAAGTAGCAAATAGGGCCACGTTGTAATCCATCTTTGATTAAACACATGCACCTTTTCAGTAATCCTAGATCAAAACATGTTGACCAAAATAGTGAGACAATTTTGTTTAAATCAGAGATCATTTATTTATTATTTATTTGATTTGATATCTTGCTTTTATTTTTAGTGGCTAACTAAGAACAGGTTAGCTATCTGATCCTGAAGTTTATTTTTAATTTTTAGAACTTTTTTCAAATACATTTTTTTTCTTTTTTTTAAAGACCAGGTGAACCTTTATTTTCAGATTTTTGCTTGATGTTGTGTCAGTAAGGTTTTTAGTCTCCTTGTTTGGCTTTGCTTTGGCTTGCGTTTCCTCTGGAGAAGGAGATGGCCGTCTGTTTCAGGGACAGGAAAATGATACAAACATAAACACTGGCCAAGCAACGGTTCCCTTCGGCAGCACGAGCGCACACACGGCAACAGGTGATGTGCCAGATCTCAGAGTATTGGCACTTGGTGGATAGTATACACACACGTTTTCGCAAACACATACTCTATCCGTGGATGGCTGAGGTTCAGCTGCCAAATGTGTGGGTGTTTGGCAACTATACTTCCTTATGTGTGACCGAGAGCGGAGAGGTAGATCTAGAAAAAAAGGTTTTGTTTCATCACCTGTTGTGAAATGTCATCCATAATTGGCATCCACATGTTGTTAAAAAGACTGGCGTCAGACCTTGCCGTAGTCCAGAAGTCCTCCAGCAAACTCCTTTGAAGATCTCTTCGATAAGTTTCCTATTTGGAAAACACCACATGGTGCATTTTTAGTAGTTTTTTTCCTTGAGGGGGCAGGAAACCGGTCGGGTCTTTCAAAGTAGTCAGGGGTTAACGTACTAATGGCATTAAACACTGGCCTCGCTACACATCTGGAATGAGTGGTTTCATAGGAGTTGGAAAAAGTTAAGCTTTACTTTGTTTTCAAGGCAAAGGATGAGCATCTGTGGCTGGGTAATGTCAGCGGATACTAGAAAATTCTGTTTCAGGATAACACAGAGCTTGTTTTCATTTTAAAAGGAAGACTTCCGTCTCTGTTGCTTGACCCCTTGTAGCCCAGCAGATTTAAACCACTTTAGGGAGGAAGAGTGAAGGAGGTTTGGAGGGAGTGGAGATACGTGTTGCATTGTTCCTTATCAAGATGGTTTCATCGTCTTTTAAAGAGGTACTTCGCCCAAAAATGAAAGTTCTCATCATTTACTAACCCTCACGCCATTCCAGATCTGTATGTCTTTCTTTCTTCAGATGAACACAAAAAATAAATCACCTCGAACACAATGGGAATCCATACAACCCCAATACTGGTTTTGGTTATAATAATGGAACATTGGTTTTGCTATGTTTCACAAAACCAAGATATACTGTTACTGTTAGCTATAAGTAAAAATTTTGTAGTTTCATTGTCTGTCTGCATCTGTTGTGCAGCTGGCGACTAACAACCAAATCTTGCTTGTATGAACTCTTGTGTATTGTATGTAGGGCTGAAGCGATTAGTCGACATTATCGACAACGTCGACAATAAAAAATTGTTGACAAATAGTTTTTGTTGTTGAATAGACTTTTGATCCCATTTGACCTATTTGAAGGTCGTGCAATAACACAGCTTGACCAGTGTGGCGCTGTAGTGCAATACTGTAATGCAGCCCTCCCGAATCCAGTCCAATAAAGAAGAAACCCGTAAAATGTGGGAGAGTTTAACATAACTACAAAAAAATGCTGGGCCACCAACTCTCACTCGGACACTGTTCTCACACCATGTCCATTTTCTCACACAGTGAAAGATTCATCGCAAAGAGGACACAGACAATGCACCAACAGATAAGACAGATCAGGTAATTTTTGATATAAAGCATAGTCTCAGCTTTTAAATTCTGTCAATTTTACTACGAAATTTTAACAATACGTGTGGTTTTGAGCTTGGCACCCTTAAATGTGGCATGACAGATTGCTGTACTCAGGTTAAGTAGCACGTGAACATATTATCTCTTCCTCTTTTCTACTATTACAGCACAAAATACACATGAATGAACATCAAAAAGTATGTTGAAAGATACAGTACAACTTATTGAAATGAATTAATCTCTAATCAGAATCACAATACGATACGATACATGGCTCACGATACTGATAATATCACGATACAGCAATTCTGCGATAATCAATATATTTCAAGACAATCCTTTAATATTACATCACAATATCTGTCTAACTTTGAAAATAAATGACAAAATGACTGTGAAAAGGTTAAGTGCAGGTTTTCCAGCCTTTGACCTTAACTGTGGCATCTATTATTTTACTCACACTGCTGTCCGCCATCCTGTAAAAAACTACTTTTCTTAGGCTAGTTAACTTATGTTCACGTTTTCCATGACGAAGCGACGCTGGGAGCAAGGAAATCTATTTAGAGCTCCTTATTTCATTAATTAAAATATCGATAATTGGCGCCAGTGTATCGATTCTCGTATCGCACAGAGAAGGACAGCGATATATTGCCCTATCAATATTTTGAACAACTTTCGTTATCTCAAGATCACGAGAAAAATAAGTCGTGATCACGAGAAAACAACTTTCGTTAGCTCGAGATCACGAAAAAATAAGTGTCATGATTGATCACAGGAAGCAAGTGCAAGTTATGACGTTTAATGATGATAAACAGAGAATAGGAACAGACAATACAAAGTGCAGGTTTTCAATGGTGCAGGGACTGAGATGATCGGCTGTGGTTCCGTGGTGGTGAAGAGATGTGAAGTGGTGAGTAGTAAGCTTTAGTAAGTAAGTAAGTAAGTAAGTAACACAAGTAAGTAAGACAACCAACTGGAACTGAATACGAATACATTGGAACTCCGGTCAGGAACAGATGAACAACCACACACAGGACAACACAACGATCTGACAAGAAAGATGAAAATAAGGTGAGTATATAAAGGGTGAGTGGATGAGCAGCAGGTGGTGAGATGAGTGGTGAGATGAGTGGCAGCTGGATCCACTGATGAGTCACGTGGCCTGAACACACACACACACACACACACACACACACACACGCTGTTACAACACAGGTACCTTGTGATAAAAACAATGCATCTGGGAACGTGACATTACCTCCCTCCTAGTGGCTCCCTTACCTGTCGGTGTAATCATCGATAGGGTGTAGTCCAGAATGTCTCTGGCGAGACCCAACTCCTCTCCTCCGGACATGCTTCTTCCTGTCCACCAAGTACTGGAATCCGCGTCCCCTCGCGCTTGAGTCAGAATCGGTTGGCCGAATGAATGGTTCCCGTCCTAAGTGGCGGCGGTGGAGGGCGGAAATGGCGGATTGATATCGGAGTGAAAAAGCGGGCGATCTTGGATACATGGAAGGTGGGATAGATTCTCCTTATGCGCTGGAGGAAGTTTGAGGCGGACTGCCACCGGACTAATGATCTTGGTGACAGTAAACGGACCAATAAATTGGGGTGCAAGCTTATTAGAGACGGATCATAGAGGAATATTCTTGGTTGAAAGCCACAATTTTTGACCAACGGCATATACGGGAGGCCTTGACCGGTGGCGATCGGCCTTGGCCTTGGTGCACTCCCTCATTTGGAGAAGAGTCTCTCGGGCTCTCGTCCAAGTGCGGTGACACCTCTGGACAAAGGCGTGAGCAGAGGGAACCACGACTTTGGATTCCAGGCTAGGAAAAATAGGTGGCTGGTACCCTACGCTACACTCAAACGGAGACAGGCCCGTACTCCACCATCGAAAGTTGCTGACTCCAGGAGGAAGGATTCTTAGAGACTAAACATCGCAGCGTTCGCTCCAAATCCTGATTGGCTCTCTCTGACCATTGCTCTGGGGGTGGAACCCTGAGGATAAACTAACAGTCGCCCCCAGCAATCTACAAAACTCCTGCCAAAATCTGTACACGAACTGGGGACCTCTGTCATAAACCACGTCTATCGGGAGGTCATGAAGTCGAAAGACGTGGTCAATGACTGTAACCACTGTCTCCTTGGCTGAAGATAATTTGGGCAAGGGGATTAAATGAGCCGCCTTCGAGAACCGGTCCACTATGGTCAAAACGACCGTGTACCCTTGGGAGAGTGGGAGGGCGGTGATAAAATCAAGCGAAATGCGGGATCAGGGTCTCGAAGGGACTGACAGCGGAGGCGTTACTCCTTCTAGATAATCGATGGGACACAAACGCACAGGTGCGATCTGGGATCTGCGCTGCTGGGATAACACTGCACCTACCCCACCTCTGATGCGCGCCACTCGCCACAGGAACTGGGCAACTGCCGTGGGCTGAGGCAGGCACAGAGCCTGACGCAGGCCTCAAGCAGGCCTTGGCAGGCACCACCACGCGGGATGTCAAGGCAATCAGAGGTGAGGCTAGTTGGCTGAAGTTGCGGATGAACCGCCGGTAAAAATTGGCGAATCCCAGAAACCTCTGTAAGGCCTTACGGGAGTCTGGATTTGGCCAATTCACCACAGCCTTAACCTTCTCAGGATCCATGCGTACTCCCTCAGTCGACACGATATACCCTAGGAAAGAAACAGACTGTGCATGAAAAACGCATTTCTCCGCCTTGACAAAAAGCCCATTCGCTAGCATCCTCTAAAAGCACTCGTCGAACGTGCTGTACATGTTGCTGGAGAGACGAGGAAAAAATCAGTATGTCGTCCAGGTAGACATATATGAACTGATCGACCATGTCTCTGACGAGTGCCTGGAAGACCGCTGGAGAGTTGGAAAGCCCGAACGGGGCTTCCTTGTCGTTCATTCATTATCTTTGCTTAATTTTTCACAAAGCATTATTGTGCTTCTCTTCAGCTATGATAAAGAGACATCCACTCTTGTATTGCGTGTTCATTCATTTTATGTGTGGACCAATGAAGGAAGGGGTGTGTTTCTTTGGGTTGATCGCTTACTGCACCTTTAAATGTTTTAAACTATAAATGATCACTCCTGATGTGCTGGCATTTATGCCAAGCATGAACTCACAAACTTGTAAAGAATGTCAGTCACATCTGGGATGGCACGAGGGTGAGTAAACGATGAGAGAATTTTCATTTTTGGGGTGTAATATCCTTTTAAAAAACTGGAATATTGACTATGATTAAGCCTCGGGACTTTGTCAATAAAAAGGCACATTTTGGGAAACTTTTGAAAATGTTTCCACGCCTCAGGGGGTGCTGGAAAATGCACTGAACTTCAGAATTTTTTCTGTACACGCCCTCAGATCATTCTGCGGAATAGCTGGTGGATGCTATTTCTTGCTTCGTTATCAAGAAGCTAATAATAGCAGAGCACTTCTTTCTTGCCGACTGTCTCTTCGCTCAGTGTGTTTCCTTAAAGGATATCCTGATCAGATTGTTTTTTTTTGTTGGTTTTTTTCAGGCAGATTTTATCATTTGCTCCCTCACCTTTTCTCCCTGCTCTCGTCTGTCAGCCTTTTAAATATAGGCCTCCAGGTTCACTAGCATGTTTGTTTTTGAGATTCTGATTGGAACAGAGCACTCTCTCTTTCTCTCTCGCCCTGTAGTCACGCAGCCGTCATCACCTCCAGTGGCTGCAGCCGTGGCCTCATTTTCCGCAGGGACGCGCTCCACTTATGGTGCACTCTTAATTACACTCTGCACCGCCGAGGTACGTTACACATCGTCACTGCAACAGACCTCAAGAAAGATAGAGCTCACCGCAATGGCTGCCAGGCACGCTCATTTTTCTTCTCTTCAAACCTGCTCTGGAACAAGCCTGGAGAATTCAACCTCCAGTGTAAATATTGGTACTCTGATTGTTGCGTTTGGCTAAGGCACTGGCTCGTCTCCTGCGAGTTAGCAGATCTGCAGGCTGTGTGCTCTGCTGGGCCATTAGCCAAAGCAGCACAGGTAGTGTTCTACATAATGTGTGTTGTAAAAAAGGAATAGTTCACAGAATGTCAGTGCTGCTCTTTTCCATGCAATAGTGGTTGGTGATTCTTACTGGCAAGCCCCAAAAAGGATTACATAAAACAATTCCATAAAATGTGCCAAGTTACAATAGCTTTGTGTGGAGAACAGACTGAAATTTAAGCTATTCACTATTAATCTTCTTCTCTGGAGCTCTCAAATATCATCTATGCCTTAGTTCAAAAAAGAAAAATGCCGGCTTTATTCTTATTAAGTTTGACATTATCATGCTATTCTACACGCAAAACTATCTTCTGCCTCCAGACCACTTGGAGTATAGTGCGAGGTTGTATTATTTATTTATTGCTCTGAATTTCATTGGTAACAATCTATGGATCATGAAACGTATGAACCTTCCTTTAGCTCAAACGGTAAATCATGGTGCTAGCAAGACCAAGATTGTGGGTTTGAGTCCCAGGGAAAGCAAGATCTGATAAAATGTGGCAAACAATATAGTGTTACTTTAACACTGGAAGTTTCGCTGTGCATACCTTTAATGCAGAGTAAGTTGCTCTGGATAAAAGTGTCTGCCAATGCATGAATGCAAATCTTTTTTTTTTTGCACACAAACACAAGATTTTAGTCGAAAAACTCAGGTGTTGTAAAACAAGTTACTAAATTAATAGCATCAACAATAACAATAGTTTAAATAAAACTGTAAAAAAAAGTATTCTTAATAAATATTCATGCTTTGTTTTACAATATTCAGTCAACTCATTGTACAAATGTAGAATTTACTTAATATTTTCAAGTTTACAAAACGTATTAATTGTGTAAACTACACATAAGTAACACGTTGCAATAGGTTAACATTAATTAACATGAACTAACAATGAAAAGTATTATTCTAAGGCATGTATTAATCATAGTTAATGTTAATGTCAGCATTAACTAATACATTATTAAAATCAAAAGTTGTATCTGTTAATATTATTTAATGCACCTGAGCTAACATGAGCTAACAATGAACAGTTGTGTTTGTAACTAACATTAACAAAGATAGAATAAATACTGTAACGCATGTATTGCTGGTTGATGCATTAACTCATGGGGCATTATTGCAGTGGTATTCATATGGTCACACTTTAGGGTCCACTTCTCACTAACTAACAATTAACTACGACTTTTGCCTCAATAAACTCTTTTTTTTTAAATAACAGCTTATTAATTAGTAAGGTAGTTGTTAAGTTTAGGATTAAATGATGTAGGATATGGTCATGCAGAATGACTATTAATATGGGCTTTATAAATGCTAATAAACATCCAGTACACTAGTAATATCCATGCTAATAAGCAACTAGTTAATAGTGAGAATTGGACCCTAAACTAAAGTGTTACCGTGTACTTTTATGGTACCTTTTCAGAGTTTGGCGGTATAGATTACTATCCAGTTTCCTTGTATGAAAAACAGATGCAAGGCTGAAATCTCCATTTGTCTCTTACCCAAGAAAAAAAGTTCATATATTAAGGTGAGTCAAATGCTGACAATTTTCACTTTTAGACAAACTATTCCTTAAAAAAAAAGTGTCCACAAATTAAGAGGTTTTGGAAAAATGACTTGCACAGAGAGGTGAGATAGATCGTAAAGGTTGATAAATGCACAGCTGAGAATATGCTGACGGGAATAACTGAACATTGACCACTTGCATTAGAAATTTGATTTATATCCGCAGCCGTGAAAGGAAAGGGAAGGGGTTCTGGGATATGAAATGTATCATGAAAGACATGAATGCATAAAAAAAATGGCTGAATGACTTTCGCTACGCCTGCCAATATGCGATATGTAACTCCCTATTAAAACAGGAGAGATCCATTTCAGCAAGCACTCCCTGTCAGGGGAGGCAGAAAAACCTAAATTAGCTTCATTGTTTCTTATCATTGCACAAGATCGTATTTCTTCATGTTAAATCACAACCGTTTGTAGCCTTTCATAATGACTTTGAGAAATCAGCCACTTGGTAATGACCTGTGCTCCAAAAAGTATTGTTTCAGGCACGGTTATAACAAATGACCTTTGCGGCTAGAATGTGTGTGTGGATGTATGTTTGCGGTGTGTGTTTCCCAAGTGCTCACATTCCCAGCCCCAAACACACTAATTATTGCATACCAGCAGTTTGGACCAGAGGTTTTCCTGTGTTGACAGCTCATTTGATTCATTAGTAAGCTCCCTGTACAGTTTGACCAGAGTACCCGGAGGGAAGGAAAGCAAGAAAAATTGGGAGAGTGACAAAAATGGCGAAATCGAGAGAATGAGAGCAAGGTAGGGGGGATGGAGAGACCGAAAGAGAAAGATGTGAGAGTGTAGGAAGTGAAAGAGAGAACATAACCGTGTGCTTTGGGGGGAGATGGAGGGATGACATTGGAGGTTTGCCCTGATCACTCAAAAAGAAAAAAGATGATTGATTTGCTTGCCTGGGAGATGACATGCCCCAGCCGAAGCAGAGAGCTGTTAACTCGATATGCACAGAACGACTCAAACCTGTTGTGACTTCGAGAAAACACCCGGCTTGACTGGACTGCCCGTAACTGCGCACAGATTGGCAGTGAGATAGAAGAAACCCGCAGGGCAAGATGAGGAAAAGAGGGTGGAGTAACAGGAAATATAATGGAGATGGACAGACTCTGAGCCTTCCTTAAATACTCGTTTGCATAGTTTAATTGAGTGTGGCATCTGATGATTTCAGTCATCATCTGCTTGGTGCAAATATATCATGCATGGCAAGAGCTTCATGTGGTCGTGGGCAGTTTGGTGGCTTTTTCTGCTGTCAACATGTAGATATCCAAGTATGCGCTAATTATCATGAATCCATTGTGAAATAACAAAGCAAAGTTGCATCATGATGCAAAAATGATCCACCGGTGTGAGTGCAATGCGCTTAAATGTTGAGCTTTTATTAAGCTTGTTATCCATCGTGTTGGTCCATCGTGACTTTCTGCAGCGATAAAGTTTTGTATAGATGAAGTTACCGTTTGCAAAAGATTTCTGGAGATTTGGCCTTGTGTTTCAGAAAGTAAATTCACAACTGATTTTTTCTTTTTCATGCAATTGTTTTCATGTGGTGACACATTTTCAGAGGTGGACAGTAACTAAGTACTTTTTGAGTATCTGTACTTGACCTGTGTATTATCTTTTACCCAAATACTTTTCACACCACTACATTTGTATCAAGGTCCTTGAAGTTGAAAGTTGTTTCTATGTAGCAGCTTTGAAAGATAAAAGCTTTTTTTGTTGTTCTTTATAATGTAGTTGGGCTTTTTGCAGACAGCCTATCAGTAACCACTCTTTTAGGTCACGTGTCGTGACGTTCAGTGATTTCCTGGCATTTTTTGATCAGTTGATGGCAAAATGGAAGAAAGTGGTTACTCTATGGCCCTACTTAGAAAGTATGTTTCAGTTTTCTGAACAGATTAAGGATTAATTTGTTTCAAATGTTTGCTTTGTTTGCCTAAAATGAACCATATCACAGCCTTCAAAAACTGACCGTCCAACCTAAAAAAAAATTCTGGTGAAAGCTTGAAACGGGAATTTGCTGTGATTTTAGTTTTAAAGTTTCAGTGTTCATTTTGAAATTCTTTTTTTGACAAAAATGAACAGTGACAAAAACGAGACGACAACTAAATAAAACCAGTTTTGAATGTGGCTAATTGTGAATTAATGAACCTATTGACATTTTGAAACTTTGAATTTTCGCCAACAAATAAAAACAGAACAAAAATGTTAGGAAGGGACGATTTGGCGGGACATAAGTTAGCCTATACTTGCTACATTTCTCATAAAACGTTCTGTTTTGTAAAATGTAAACGTCTTTGAGAAAGAGAAGAGCATACATATGTATGAATATGAAAAAGCATGACGACATGGAAGAGAGCTCAGTTCATTTTCACAGAAAACTGCCTCTCCGATGCCAAAGCATGAGTACTTAAAGGTGCAGTGTGTAATATTTATGAGAATCTTTTGGCAGAAATGCAATATAATATACATAACTATGTATTGAGTTGTGAATAAAGACCTTATGTAATGAACCGTTATGTTTTTATTACCTTAGAATGAGTCATTTCTATCTACATACACCGCGGGTCACCATTTTGTGCCGGCATATTTCTACAGTAGTCCTAAATGGACAAACCGCTCTGAGCGCTGGCTACTCTCTACTGTCTCAGATGACGACATCTTGTCCTGTGTCGGCCACCGTAGCTTTTCTATGCGCTTCGAAGGGAGTGGTGAGCGGTTGCAATTCGCAACCTCACCACTAGATGCCCCTAAAATTTACACACTGCACCTTTAATAGACCTCTCTTTCGTGTCTTTTCACACATGAACAGACCAATACACACAAAATGTCAGTTTTGGCAAGTATTTAAGTAGACACAGTTGATTGTCTTAAGTGAACGTAAATAGTTGGGAGAATATCGGATGTGTATCAGTGTACTGTGTCTTAAAGTGACAGCGTCTTTGTAAAGGGTAGTCGTATGTCGGATGGAGCATCACTGACTGGCTTAAACCACCATGGTTAAAATGCAACAACAATATAATAATGTGTTGACATAAAAAAAGGAAATTTTCTTTTTATACTTACGTACTTTTACTGTATTTCGCGGGGTTCGTAACATAACTGAAGTAAAAACGTTTTTAAAACTTTAACTTTACAGAGTAATATTTGACCAGTAGAACTTTTACTTTTACTCAAGTAAAACTATAATGAAAAAATAAGAGCAGGTGACAATCTTGTATTTATTTTGCACACTTTATCTCTATAATCAAAAACAACTGTTGTTAAGTCATCAAGATCAAATATTATTATTGAATTGTTCAGTTTTGCATATTGCTCGTCCGCTGGCTTTTTTCACTAGTATATGCTATTTCGCAGGTTTTGCAGGCATTGTGGTAATTATATGTAAATGTTTACTCGCCAATTAAAAAACTGAAAATTTTGAAGACGTTTCAATTATCCTAAATATACTGTAAACCTATGTTTCATTATTTATGCAGTTTTTCTATTGTGTGCTGTCACTGTAGTTTTTATTAAACTGTATAATTGAAATTATATAATTGACCGTTGTACCAGTCAACTGATTCCTTACATAGCTGGGCTAGTTTCATGTTTCTTCCAGCACTCTGTGGTCTCTGAATTTCAACTCAGATTAGTAGTTCATGTCCTTTTAATTATTTATACAGCAAGTAGCTGTGTACAAAGCGGGAAAATGTGCAGTCAGCCAGTCATTATCACAAAATAAACCCCTTCAGGCCAATACTAGGCCCTTTGCAGTAATGACCAGCCGACCGTGGATTATTGTTTTGCATATGACATTGGCTTTGTTATTATAAAGTACATTATCAGTGATGTTTGATGCCACTTAAGTATGTTGCTGTTTGTTTCTTTCATGCGTGTCTTTCACGCTGTAAAGGTAACAGAGGTCTTAGTCTTTCTTACGTACTATCACCTTAACAGGTTTACAGCTGATTTCTTTTCTCTAGTTAATCCCGCACCAAGCTAATGTGGATTTATCTGGACTCCCGTGAGGGCCCTGATTAAATCGAGCTTCCTAAAGCCCATCCCAGCCTCTCTCTTTCTCTGAGAATAAGAGGCCCCTGCATCAAGCAGGGAAGTGGCGCTGTCGCTACCCTGTCTGTCACCAGCAATTAGCGGTCAGATCAAAGCGCTGATGCAATCACAGCCCCACTGTGGCTTCCTATTATCATCCCCCGAGAGGGCTGACGCTGAATGAGTGTGTGTGTGTGTGTCTTTGAGGGAGGGGTGCTATATCCTTTCTTCAGTTTCACTGATCTGTGTAGGTAATGCTTGTACCACACCCATCGTCCTGCAGTCATTAGTATGTTTAAATTTGATTGTCTTAACAATCAAATCAGCATTCAGGCTTAACCAGACAGAAGGGCTAGTCACGCTCTTGTTACTTCACATTCAGAGCAACAACTGCTCAAACTGTCTACCCAACAGCGTTATACGATGCATTTATTTCACATTGCAGACAGGCAAATAAGTAGTTAGCTAAAAGTTTGCAATATATTTTCCAATAGATAGGCTAAATGAAGCCCCGCACTGCAAGAAACATTAGCATGTAAGTAGCTTGGCACTTAGTGGCCCGGTTTCACAGACAAAGTTTAAATTAAGCCAGGATTAGACCTAAGGCATTTAAGTATGTACAATGGACTGTCCCAGCTAGTCCCAGACTAAAATGCACTGACATCTTATTTGCACTGACAGTGTCATATGTTTAAGCCTGAGCTTAAAATGTTTGTGAGGAGTATCTCATATAGTTATGAAATGAGATATCTAAAATTTGCAACCTTTTAACGTCTATTGTAATGTTGTGGCAATATATTTGAGGTAGATTGCAATGCATACTATTTTATCCAGTTAGCATGCAATATCAACAATGACTAACAAACAGGGCTCTTTTAATCGGTTTGAATCGATTCTCATTTTTACAAACCGATATTGACTTTTAAATTCCAAAAATGTATTCGTCTATCCTGTTTTCAGTTGATGAATTAACGGAACATTGTAGCGCGCCTCCCATCCAATAAACCGCAATAAGCTTTGTGCTTTACTTTTGCACAAATATAAAACAAATTAAGTCTCAGATTTCAAATTCTTTCCATTTAATTTCAGAATTCACAAAAAAAAAAGTTTTGGCGCTCTTTATGTGGTGTGACAGATCTCTATTGCCCTCAGTTCAACAGAAGCGGCAACGCGAAGTGCACGTGAACTGATCATCACTTCCGCTTTCATACCAGTTACAGAGCAAAATAAGCACGAATCAACATCTAAGGCAGGGGTCCCCAAACTTTTTTCTGTGAGGGCCACATTATTGTTATTTTCTTTAATGGGGGCCAGGTCGGTTGCAGAAAATTACATGGGCCAGAGTGACTATTATTGTGGAGTTTTTATTATGATTTTAAATGTATTTATTATGCCTCCTAATGCTTTGTTTATTATTTTATGCACCATACAGACAAAAGAGAATTACTTTAAAAAAGCATTATCCAATTGTCTTGTAGTTCTAGTCATTTCTTGCTGGCTCGCGCGCACTTGCTCGATCACGATGAAACGTTAATTGAATGTGCGATTCTATTGGTGGGTGAATCTAACAAATAATTAGGCTACGCTATGTTAATATTTTAGTTAATTACTAAGGGAAATTGTAAAAGTAAAAAAAAATAAGGGACATTTTAGTTTAAAAGGCAACCTTTATAATCAAATACAGATATGAATATAATTTTAAAATTAAATTTTTTCAAAATATGTCTCTGGCATTGTTCAAAGGGCCGGTCCAAATTTGGGGGCGGGCCGTATTCGGCCCGTGGGCCGTAGTTTGGGGACCCCTGATCTAAGGTATGTTAAAAGACTTACTGTACTTACCGAAATCCATAACATGCGTCATGTAATTGCTCAATCAGTGTTTCAAATGTGAAAGACTCAATAAAACAGATTGTAAACAATCATGTAACATCACATTTACCTCAGAAAAACCATATTCAGTGACCATAAACTCATTAGTCAGCTAGAAAAAAATTACTTGAGACAGGAGCATTTTGCCAAATGTGCACCATATTCATTATAATTTTGAATGTTCTTCAATATTTAATGCATGTTTGAATAAATGCGTGAAGTTTTTATGACAGCCACCATTTAAATGTTTATTTATGAAAAACATAAAAAATAAAAAAAATAAAAAAACGAATCGGAGTAGAAATATAATTATGGAATTGTAAAGTTAGTATTACTTTATTATTATAAAACATTGAGTGTAAAGTGTAGGGGACAGTTTGCGTAAATCCACTTGGGGTTCAGAGTATTTATTTTTTCCCACATTATTTGCACACATATCTAGTACAATTATGTGGTTTTGTTTTATTATTACAGTGCACACCTTTTTCTTGATTTAGTCCGAAAGAATGGAAGTTGAATGTGACAACATGCCCCATAGGTAGGGTACATTGTAACATGACCAAATGACAGCTTAAAATGTGATCTGATATAATAATAAAAAAAAAATATCCAAGACAAACTAAAATATTTTGTCAATAAATATACAAATATTAACTTTTTCTAACTCAATAATGGCATTATTTAATAATTAAAAATAAATACATGTATGAGTTTGACAACAAACACACTGCAAAACACAGCTATACAGCATAGTTAAAAAATGAATAATAATGAATAATTTCTGAATTATGAAGACTCAGTCTTTATTCACCTTTTTCTCATGGTTTCTCAATAGAGTTCATAATAGAATAGAATAGAATATTAATTGGGGCTCACTCTAATGCAGTGTGAAAACATGCCCCACATGCGCAACTGGGATTAAAACCGCGGCTCGCATCTTCTGCTGGTTAGATCAGCATTAAAGAACGATCTCAACTCTTAAATAACAGATAGAAGATTACAATAATATTAGATTTGTCTTATTTTAAACAGAGATGAAAAATTAACTTAAATAAGAAATCTACTTTTGCTATAGTTAAAGCTGCTGTCCGTTAACTTTTTTTGTGTTGAGAGTTGTTGTTTTTTTCCTTGAGAAAATTTGTCATGTAAACTTTTATCAGATTTATTATTTGTCTGTCTGCAACGTAAAATTTACAACATGCTTTGGTCGAATAACACTCACCTAAAGGATTATTAGGAACACCTGTTCAATTTCTCATTAATGCAATTATCTAATCAACCAATCACATGGCAGTTGCTTCAATGCATTTAGGGGTGTGATCCTGGTCAAGAGAATCTCCTGAACTCCAAACTGAATGTCAGAATGGGAAAGAAAGGTGATTTAAGCAATTTTGAGCGTGGCATGGTTGTTGGTGCCAGACGGGCCGGTCTGAGTATTTCACAATCTGCTCAGTTACTGGGATTTTCCGCACAACCATTTCTAGGGTTTACAAAGAATGGTGTGAAAGAGAAAAACATCCAGTATGCGACAGTCCTGTGGGTGAAAATGCCTTGTTGATGATAGAGATCATAGGAGAATGGGTCGACTGATTCAAGCTGATAGAATAGCAACTTTGACTGAAATAACCCCTCGTTACAACCGAGGTATGCAACAAAGCATTTGTGAAGCCACAACACACACAACCTTGAGGCGGATGGGCTACAACAGCAGAAGACCCCACCGGGTACCACTCATCTCCACTACAAATAGTAAAAAGAGGCTACAATTTGCACAAGCTCACCAAAATTGAACAGTTGAAGACTGGAAAAATGTTGCCTGGTCTGATGAGTCTCGATTTCTGTTGAGACATTCAGATGGTAGAGTCAGAATTTGGCGTAAACAGAATGAGAACATGGATCCATCATGCCTTGTTACCACTGTGCAGGCTGGTGGTGGTGGTGTAATGGTGTGGGGGATGTTTTCTTGGCACACTTTAGGCCCCTTAGTGCCAACTGGGCATCATTTAAATGCCACGGCCTACCTGAGCATTGTTTCTGACCATATCCATCCCTTTAATGACCACTATGTACCCATCCTCTGATGGCTACTTCCAGCAGGATAATGCACCATGTCACAAAGCTTGAATCATTTCAAATTGGTTTCTTGAACATGACAATGAGTTCACTGTACTAAAATGGCCCCCACAGTTAATAGAGCATCTTTGAGATGTGGTGGAACGGGAGCTTCGTGCCCTGGATGTGCATCCCTCTTACCTCCATCAACTGCAAGATGCTATCCTATCAATATGGGCCAACATTTCTAAAGAATGCTTTCAGCACCTTGTTGAATCAATGCCACGTAGAATTAAGGCAGTTCTGAAGGCGAAAGGGGGTCAAACACAGTATTAGTATGGTGTTCTTAATAATCCTTTAGGTGAGTGTATATATATTATATAATATAATATAATATAATATAATATAATATTATATAATATAATATTATATTATATTATATTATATTATATTATATTATATTATATTATATTATATAATATTATATTATATTATATTATATTATATTATATTATATTATATTATAATGAATTAAGTAATCTCATGGTAAGAGGAGAATCTGGTATTTATATTGCACATGTGAACAGATTGGCTCTTCAAGCCCCTGGAACACACGCCTTTCATGGCTAATTTAGGGACAATGCAATGAAAGTGGCAAAGTGTGGTACATCAAATGTCACACATTATAGTTATTTCAGGGGCCATTTGACGGGCACTTCCCGTCTGCTAGTGTCTCTCTGATATGTTAATGCTAATTAATGGCATGTTATCATGGTGGTGCTGATACTCACAATCAACGAGATCTGGCTGTGTGTATTTCATTTAATGTCCTTCAGCCCCAGCCAGTGGCTGTTAACATCGTTAACCTTTACTCAGACACAATGGAGATAGACAATTGTTTTGTTTTACAAAAATTGTATTTGATCAGGGCTCACCTTTTCCAGAACCCTCTTCTCTTGCCCTTCAAAATGCCAGATAAATAAACAGAGCTGCTTAGAATGTCGCTCAGCTCCTGTTTTCTTAGGCTTCTGATTGACAAATGACATTTCATATGAAGGAAATTAAAGCTAAAATCAGGAATGTTTATGCGCGAAAGTGCTGCACACAGTTATTTGTTGTTGGAAGTCATGATGGTTTTGAATGAAAATAAAGGTTTGTTTTTTTATAGAAGCCAGATTATTATCAAGTCATATGGCCAATATATGTCTGTGATTGGCCATATGACTTCTAATCCAATATTGCTTACTCATGGCATGGCTCATTCACCTGCCAAACAAATCTGTTTCCTTGTGTGTACTATAGGAAGACTAGTGCACTGCACAAAGATAAAGGACACTTCTAGGCGTTGTTCCAAACCCTAGTGTGTACCTCGACAGTATTTCTAGGCATCATAGGCACTCTACCAACACTACAGGCCGTTCCAAACAGTAGGCAGCAGAATTATGCTGCCAAATAAGATGCCTTGTTTTAGCCAGAGGCATCACACGTAGCCTTCACAGAGAAGTCAATCTCAAAATGCTTTGAACAAAAGGAAAACTTAAATTTGATTAAGGGATGCTCGGTTATGGCTAAAATCATAGTCATGATTGTTTTGGTCAATCACGATTATTTAACATGATTATGAGTGTATGGGCCATATATATTAAAACCTCTTTTGAGTCATTTATTTAACGATCGTGATATATATCAACAATTTATTTGCTGGAAATAAGGTTATGATATCAACATTTTAGACACCAATAATGTTTTGCAACACAGCAGAATACTAGGCTAATGCAAGTAAATAATGCTGCGATCCAGGCAGGTTTTTGAGCTTGTAAGTTACGACTTTAAACCACGACTCTTTGTAGCGTTCCAGGCAAAGTCACGCCAAACTGCCTAAACGCCAGGAAATGTGGTAGCTAGATGTAAACAAAACATGGCGGACCGTACAGGGTTTATGCTCATTTACAATCATTTCTATAGCCAACGGTGCTTACTCCTTGCTTATTTGAGGGAAAAGGAGGAGAAAAAATGGCGCATAAGGCAAGAGAAGCTGTTATACCTTTTATTTTACATTATTTGTATATTTGGAAATGTATTTGGTATTAATTTATTCTTGCACTCAATGGACTGAAAACTAGCTAACGCTTGAAAAGCTGCTGATAATGCATAACATTTACTGATAAATAAGGTTAGACCAATACCTTATTTTAATGAACAATTTGGTTTTTAATGTATGACTTTCATAAACACTGCATCCTAGGGCTGCCATTGTTGTTTTGCGGGCTATGTGACATCAGAACTCATAACTGGGAGTACATAGATCTAGTACGAGTTCACGGGTGGGAAGTCACGGGTTTGATGGCTGCTCCAGTGCACTTTCACGGGTAGAAGGTAGGAAAAACACAGGTTATGGGTTGCCTGGAATGTGGCATACTTTAAAAAAAAATAGAAAATAAGTAAACAGTCAGTAATTGTCACCTTTTGTCTTAGTTTCTCACCACTCCTTGTTTCAATGGTCGTCATCATCATGAGTTCATTTAGTTCAGCTGTGTCTGTTTAATTATCTCGTTTGGGTTCACTATTTAAGTTCCTCTTGTTCACGCTCTCTTTGTCTAGTCGCTGTCATGTTATGCTACGTTGGTTTACTGTTGCCTGTTCTGTTCTTTGAGAAGTTTTTGACTATAGTTTATGTTTGGTCGTTATCTCCTGAGTCTTCACCCTGTTCCTGAGCACACCTCCAACCGTTACAGTAATACAATGAAAAAGCAAGTTAATGTTAATGTTTGGAAATGTAAACAGATATTTCCTACTGACACACTACAGCAAAAAACTACAGTCTTAAAACCTTTTTTTGGGGGGGGGGATGAAAATACTAACTTGCCTAAGGCCCCATCCACATGAAGTCAGAGCTTTCCCTATCCAATCTTTTTTTTTTTCTCGTTTCAAGAAATATCTGTGTACACACGAGAGCACTGAAACAATGTAGTTTACATGTCAGGCTAGTATGTGGCGCTGTAATTCTGCCACAGAAATACACTAAAAACAGAGAAGAAGAGTTGTGACTGGAAGGGGTACAGCAATGGTAGGAAGTGAGGCAAAATCTCCCAAAAAAATAACAATAAATAAATGTGCTACTTACCAGATGTGTTTTATTAACGCCTAAACCTACCCCAATCCTAATCCTACCCTTACAATAATGCAAATACAGTAAAACATATGACACAATAATGATGTGCGCAGGCCCAGTGACCGTAGCTGTATGCCTTTCTAGTCTTTCACGTGTGGACGTGGTGTGATGACATCACTGTTTCACAAAATATACAGATTAGCTGTACACATGAAAACGCAAGGGTGTCGTTTTCAGATTTATCCACTCTGGGACCCGGTTTAAAAAAAAATCTGTTTCATGCCCCCAAAACGCCGGATCCGTGTGGCTGAAATGCTGATGCGGTACAAAATGTTTACGTATAGCCTACAGCTAAATGCATCTCCGTGTGGACGGGGCCATAGACTTTTGTACATTACTGTATATAATGAATCAATAGGCTGACTGCACATGTTTCCGTTAGCCATGGTATAAATTTTGGGGGGTGACCTTATACTAGCTATTTTTTTTTCCGTATAAAAACTAAGCCCCTGCAGACAGTAACAGGTTTATTAGACTGCTGTCTCTTTAAGAACCAATGCACGGATTCAATATACTGATACACATCCTATTTTCTCGCAACTGGTTGCATGTATTTGACTGTTTAGCCACGCACCTGAAGCTCAATGTTCTCTTTGCTTGTCCGTACTCGCTCCGTCTCAGAGCTTACACACAAAAATCCACCTAAGGATCAGCGTGAGTTTTCTTTTGTTCTCTTTTATCGTATTATAATAATTGCTGGACGCCAAAATCAATTTCAATTTATTGCACAGCCCTATAGTCTTTAACACTAAAAAAAAAATATATCTACATCAGCTTCACAATTCTAGTCAATTTTCCATGTTCATTTCATTATATTCAATGCACTTAAATTTGTAAAATAAACATTTACAGTGGATTTCTAGTTTATGGGATGGGGTGTAGTTGAACTTAAGTGTTTTATAATGTGTTTTTGAATAATGGGAAAGAGTGTTTAGTGTTCAGTTTTTGTACATTTTAGAATGTTTCAGTTGTTTCTATAGTTTTTGTTACTATTGTGCTGAGTGGAGCTTGTACTTAGGATGTGGGCAGCTACATGAACACAGGTCTGTATGTTTGCTTTAGTTAGTACTGTGTTAATGTCTGTTCTTTTTCCTTCCATTCATCATGCATATTTAGCTTGCATGTTGCATAAGAAATGTAATTTAATACACCTTAATAAATTGAGTTTGACAAATAAAATGAAGTTGAGTTCAAACGGCTGTGGTAAGGTAAATTGGCCTAATCCAACTAAAATGTGTTCTCTCATTTTAACTGGCTTGTTCTGAATAAAAGACATGTAATTATATGTAACTGAGTTAATTAATGGTATTTAGTTTGGTGCTCTATTGTGCTGTAGAGTATTGAATTATTTGCTTAGCAACATCCTACTTTGGAATCCGTTGTGAGTGTTGAATTTCTCTTGTATGAAGAGCACTGTGTGTGTGGTGTGTATGCGTGTGTGTGGTGATTGGATTTTGTGTCTTTGTCAAACAGTTCAGTTTTGAGATTTGTTACTTTTGTCCGGATGCTGCTTTAGATGGTAGCTGACCGGTTTACCCAAATCAGCAAATCTTAAATTCAATGCGATGTATTCTGACTGAAAACACTTGCATCTTTGTATTCATGAGGGCGGCAGGGAGAAGTGAGCCTGGTGATTGAGAGAGGTATTTCGACAGACTCCCAACTCAGAGACGTGGGTCTCGGGTGGTTTCCGTGCAGCTGAAGACAGTGATCATTGTAATCTTCACCCTGGCAGGGGACGAGCCAGCTTGCCCTGGGTGTGACATGCCTGTCACTGGAGTCCACGCTTGACAGCATTTGGGCATGACAAGTCCCACCGCTGTGAGGCAACCGTCCTTCCATCCCTGTCCGACACATACCCACACAAGAAAAGAGGTCTACAGACAATCACACACATTCACAATCACATTCTTTTTCCTGCCTTTCATGAAACACACTGCCGGTCAACTTTTGCCTCCCTCGGTCCCCTTTATATCCCTCTCGACTGAGAGAAGTGACAACTTTGTGATGGCTGAATCATAGCTCTGCCCATCTTATCTTCCTGAACATCACTTACTGTATGAAAGGGTGAGTTGTGTGTGCATGCGTGTCACTTTCCAAAGTCGTTTCACTTTGGGGAACAGTCCTAATTCCTGTAGACGCGCGGCTGACATTTAATCAGTTGTCTTGTTTACGGTGCTGTTTTCAGTCACTTCGCATGGCAACTGAAGCATCTCGCATCCCTCTCCTCTAATGAAGCTCATCATGTATGCTGAAGGGACGGAGTCACGGTAGAAGCACACAACAATGACCCCAATCCGTCAGCAGCTGTTGTTTCTCTTTGCGGCGACGACTCTTCCATCTACACTGTCACTGACCAGACTTTGTTTGCTCTTGTACTTTCTCCTTCTTTGCGATGGTTTTCAGGGTGTGTAAAAAATGTGGAGAATTGGCGTTTCATGAGTGGAAATTGGAAATTAATTGGCCACATACCACAGAAAGTTGAATTGGAATGAAAGGAAGTGGAATGCACTGAATTGCAGATTGAAGAAATCATCCATCACTATCCCTAACTTTTATAGACCTTGTGGATGGAAAAATTTAGGAATAGGGCTATTTTCAAACAAGGCTTTAAACCAACATTTAAAATTTGTCTTAAATCCGTTATAATTCTACCTCCATAAAATCGGATTGCAGTTCTGCATCCTGTTTTCTACTTCCAATCAAATTTGGGAATGGAATTGGAATTTATAAGGCGTTCTCAATTCAGTTCTGAATGGCCACAACCTTGAATCTACATCAACCTCAATATCCTTTACAGTTGTTTGCAGTAAGTGAGGTGGACAAGAAGTCCTGTGGCTTCCTAAGAACAAAGTCCTCTGTCAGAGTCGGGTGATCGAATGAAGAAAAAAGATAGAAGGAGATACGCGCCGAGACAGAGTTACAGAGAGTAGCGAGGCTGACAGCCCCTACGGCAGACAGACAGAGATTGATAGATGTGTTTGAGTCGGTGGGGACATTCTGAGTCACTGTCCGCGTGGTTTTATAAAGGTGCTTGCCCCTGCTGGTCACGGTCCTGTTATGTCTTCTTCAGGGTCAGAGACAGAGACAGAGAGGCTCAGACAAAAACAACTTGAACAATGAGGCTTGCGAGCACCCCGCGCTTTTGACAGCGCGCATCAATCAAACACGTAGCCCAGACTCAATTCTTTGATAGGACACCTTGATGGCTGAGAGATGCATGACACCCTGTTTCACCTGGCAGTAAACAAAGTCTACGGATTATTCATGAGGTAAAGTAACTGGATGCGTAACGATGTATGCGCTAAGCCTCTGGGCTGAACAAAACGTTTAACCAGTTTGAGGAATACACCTTAGATCTTTAAATAACTTTCCTTTTCTTTTTATTATAATAATTCAATTTGAAATAAGCTACTGGCTCAGGGACATTACTAATAAAAGGGTCTATTGCCCAATGAAATCTTATTACTTCTAATTACTCAATATTTCTCAATTATTTTTTCCACAGTTGTACACATTTTGCTTCTTCCTTCCGTATTCTACTCATTAGAACCATTGCATAATTGCACTCTCAATGTATTTGTGACTAGTGAGTGAACACATTTTGAGTTATATCCCCTGAATAATTACCTAAATTATTATTTTATAAAATAGTACAGTATTTTCAGTATCTGAAGTGTAATGGTTTAATAGTTTATGTAGGTGAGAGCATGCTATACCACAGTTTTGTAAAACTCAATCCTGTCCTCATTTCCACCATCTCCACCACATGACTGCTTCCATCCTGCAAATGAAGCCACATTATTTTTCTCAGCTTTAACAAGCTCCCAACCCTGCACCATGGCAGCTGCTTGTTTAGTACTTGTTGTTGACTCTTTCCTCCTCAATCCGAGGCCTTCTAATGATGGTGCTGGACTGTTTGTCGAGTCTAAATAGTTTTGGCTCTCTAATGGTGGCCCACCATCTTCTGTGTATCACTGATTTTAGGCCATATAACTTTGAACCAAAGTGAAGACTCCCTCCGATACGTCTTCTGCGCTTTGTCGGCGATCATTAAGATGGCTTCCAAACAGAGCAGATTGCCTTTGGAATGTTGGCACATGCATCCTGGGGGACTAGCATCGAATAGGACTAAACAGACATCTGGTGCACTGTGGATGTGAATGTGTGTTTGTGAGTGATATCTGAGCGTGCATGATACGATGTGATCATAGGGTCTAGTCAGGCATTGAGTCATCTTAAGTCAGTGAACTGGAGCAAATGGTCAGCTGAGCTCTGGATGATGGCTACGAGCACGGCGGGCTCACTCGAGGACGGTATGGGGTGAGGCGGGGGAATGCAGCCCCTCTGGAGCCCCTACAGTCCGCTTTTAATTGAGTTGCTTACTCAGCCAAAGGCCTTGAGGAACACCCGCCATGTCACTTCCGATGATCAACCGCAAGTTCAGTCACTGCGCAGGATTGCTGCCAGATCCTCTCAAGCCAGAATCCTCTGAATATTCAGAGACATTCTCAAAAAAAAAACTGTTGTGGGGGTGGTTTCTGTTTTGAATCCTAGATAAGATGCATTGTCCAAAAAATAGATGCTGACATTTACTTTCCTGCAAACGAACAAAAGTGAAGACTGCACGGTGATGAACATCATGGATCAGTCTGTGACAATTGATGTTCTCCTTTTGCCTCGGTGACATAAAAAAAGCAGGGGTTCCATTAAGCTGCTGAGATGAAGACCAATTTTCAGCCTCTAAGCTTTGGCGAATTCCCAAGCCAAATGAGATGTCTTGCTGAGGATTTGTCTGAAGCAAGCGTTCTCATTTCCAGAGGAAGTACCGCAAGATCAAAAGGAGTAAACTGTCAAGTTCATTCCTCCTCCTATTCCTCTGGCCAATCAGTCCACTCATTTATCGGCACTCCAGGAAGCTGTATAAATCACGCTGGACGCCATCGACCCGAACTTTACTCATGATCAGTAGCTCAGAACAACCCATGGATTTGCTGCTTGCTTTGATCAATATTAAGTTATTTAAGAACTTTGATGGCTGACCATTGGGCGAACTAGGATTTTAGTTTATTTCATTTTATTTGTGAATGTGTGTTTGTGTTGGCTTTGGCCTCATGTACTGCTAGGTGCCTCTTTTGACGTTCTTTCCACACTCTCGTCTTCACGCTTCTTTTGTCGTCTAATCAGAGATTGCGGTAAGCGGTGTGGCTTTGCTGGTGCAGTCGGAATGTATGTAGGCGGAGGGAAACCCGGAGCCAGTCAGTGTAAAATAAATATGGACGGTAGAGGGGCAATCGAGAGTAGATCATCTGTTTTGCCATCTGCTCACGCCACTATGTGTGTGGAGCCACATCGGTGGCTGCTCAGTCTATCGAGACGTTTTCGAATGAGAACTGAGATCTGCCTGTGCACATACATTAGAAGACAACACAATTTTTTTTACTCATTAGTGGATTTGATTCTTTCATTAACTGTATATGCGAACACATGAGCACTAAATAAGAAATACGTGCAACGACATGCTTTTGTATACACGCTCAATGTATTTGTTCACATTTTGAGGCATGTGGATGCTCATTCCCAGATTCCCCCACTCATCATTACTGAGCTCAATGCCCATGCATCCTCTTTTGGGCTCAGGTACAAAGCGTGGAAGCGAGTCTCTGTGTGTGTGTTCCTCTGCACTGCTTATTTAGCAAAGCAGCTGGCATGGTGCAGACATTAGGATAGATGGAGAGAGGAAAGTGCCAGCCTGGAAAGTGATCACTGATTGTTCAGTTGGCAGTGTTCAATGTGCCAGCCTGGTGTTTTTTGTTAGCTACCAGAGCTCTAAATTCCCAGCTCTCAGTGGGGTGGGTTACGTAAACCTACATGCATGCTTTCTTGCAGAAATGACCCCATATATCAGCTCTTCCTCTATTTAAAAAAAAAAAATGTCTGTTGGGGAAGGACATTTTGAGTGGGCATTTATGAACTCGCACTGATTCTACAAATGGCATTCATCATTTTAAGCCATTTATGGATAAACATGTTAAGTACTCTTTTTATTAACTTTTACTCTATCCATCCATCTATCGTTCTGTCATTCTGTTTGCCATTCAATCTTCTTATTCTTGGTGTTCTATCTATAGTTTTATTCATCATTCTATCCTCGAGGCCTATAAAACTTATGGATAAGACCATTGTTTTAACTTATTTTCAAATATTTTAAACAAGGCTTTGTCAAGTAAACATTTCAAATTTAAAATTCATTTTAATTCTTTTTTTCGTCCCCTTTCTCAGTTTTTGACAGTTTTGAATACTTATAGTTCAGTAACAGTTTGGCATGCCAATAAAATAGCTATACTTTAGTGCATACTACTTGAAATGTGTTTCTAGGTCAAAGTGACTCAGAATGATTGAGCAGGTCACATTGAGCTGTACTGGACAAGTGAGGCACAACCTAAATTCTCCCAACTCTTGATTTGTGTATGCAAGCTGTGGAACGGAGAGGCAATTGTATGTATGGCTGGGTGGTTTCATATGCTCATAAATGTGTTTTTATAGTGGACTTGTGCAACTGCTCTGTGTGTGTGAATGTAAAGGATGTTTTTTTTGCGTACACATGTATAGACACATATTGGACCACAAGAGGAAATGGTTTATAGAAGGAGTCATAAAGCAGTTTTAATTTAATTTGTTTCAGCATCTAAGAATCAATAGCCAGTCAATTGTTATTTAGCCACACAAACAAAGGCTCTGTGATCAAACACAGCCTGATTGCTCCAACTCAAAGCGCACCGGCAGGAAAAGACGTGTTCTGTCTGTAGCGATTATGTTACATTTTATGGCCATGTGTAAAGTCAGACATGACTGTCATTGCTCAAGTCTTGTTTGCATGCCGGCTCCTCCCTTCCCAGACATACGGCGCAATGGAGCAGTCGGATAACATTGATTCATCCGTTATACTCTGAGTGACATGTCTTGAAACGAAAAGGTAAGGAGAATGATGACTAAGGCAACTCTTTAGTTTAAGGTGTCCTTTCTGTCTGTCATGTCCTGAATGACAAATGCCCACTGGGGTGACAAGGATACTGAGGGGGTCGCACAAAATGCCCCATATCCTCCTACCCGCTCTAGGTCTATGGCCCTCCTGGGTCTGCTTTCTGTCTTCTCAGTAGACTCGAATGCAAATTGGACCCAAAGGGTTTTCTTGCTATGTAAGAAAAAAAATATAAAGCAGAAGAGACAGAACAAACAGTCATTACGCTAAAAAGATCTGTCAGTCTTGCTGGTCCAAAAAGCGGTCCGTGTCTTGCTGTGCCCCCTTTGATACTGAACATTTCCCTGTTATAAAAAAAAACCTTTGTTCCCAGCCTGCCTCTGCACTGTTGCCGTTTGATAGAGAAATCCCTAACATCCCCTGTTCCACAGTAAAGCCAGGGATTTGCCATCCCTCTTAGGCATAAAGACTGTCCCCTCATTCGGTTTGAAGCTGTACCAGTTTTGCCAGCTGTCGTGTTTTTTCCCCCTCCCCTCTCTCACTGTCTCTCCATCAGACGTGTTTGAAGTGGCTCTGGCATTTGGCAACGGAATATGAGGGCTTTGAAAATTGGCCTGGCTGAAAGTTTAATTCCAGCGCCTGAGTCACAGGAGGTGCAAGGACACATGCCGACTCGGTACGTTTGAACCTGTGCTTTGAGTGACCTTATCAGCCCTGGAGTCTCCTCATTAACGTCATAAGAGAGTCTGGTGAGAAGTTCGAGTTTGTATGTGTGCGAGGAAGAATTGTCTGTTTTTTATTTCTTTTCATTTTAGGTAAGGCAGTCACAATCAACCTTTACTGTTCTCAAACCACTGCCCCAGAGGGACCCCCTTCTGTTTGTGGTCCATCTTTGAGTTGCTCTGATCCACAAGATGAAGTGTTTGCCCTGTAAATCAGGTCAATATAACAGCCGGTGATTAAAGACATAGCCACAGTTCCACCGAGGCCCATAAATAGCCAGTGGTCTGGCTGAGGATTCTCTGGTAAGCACGCGTCCACGTCTAACGCACGCTATCGACGCGGAAGAAGACTAATCCCCGAGCTCGAGGCCCGCTCTTAGACGCACATACACACCGGATCGGTTTCGAGGAGGGTGACAGGGTCTGATCATCAGCAAATGCGATCTTCCCCCAAGAAACCCCCGTCCACTCTGATAAGCGCTAATCCGGCTCGCGTGGAAGCATGACCGAGATCAATTAAACTAGCGACAGATAGCAATCAGAGCTGCAGGCCAACCATCAAATGAGTGGAGGAGACAGAAGGAGGAGAAAATGATCAGTCTATCTCCTGTTATCTTTTATCTTCCCTCTTTTCCTTTATCTCCCTCTCAGTGCCGCAGTCTCCTCAGAGCCCCGGCGGCAAGCTGAGACTCTGGGATCGATTCTCATCGCCGCCTTACAGCTGCAAAAAAGACAACAAAGAACAATAACCGTCATCTTTGCCACCACCATTATATCTCTGGCCATCACGAGGATCGTTATCTTCCTGAATGATACTCCTCTCCAGTGCCGGTTACATCAGCAAACTGCATTTCCAGATGTTCATGAAAGCTGTGTCTATGGGGCTTCTTCTGTGATGATTTGATCTGTTGTTTGATGGCGATGTGTAATAAAAGCTTACTTACATGTACAAAAACAATACACCACATGTATAGCAGTGTGAAGCATATCTTTTAATGTATTATCTCACCCACTAATAGAAAGGAATTTGATTTCAATTATGTTCTTGGACTTTCGTGTAAACAGACGGCAAGAGTATCGAGTGTCCCGGTGCGCCAGGCCCCCAGTGGACCACTTTCGCACAAATCACAGTGAGATTGAACAAGATCAGAATGACTGAGAGAGAGAGAGAGAGAGAGAGAGAGAGAGAGAGAGAGAGAGAGAGAGAGAGAGAGAGAGAGAGAGAGAGAGAGAGAGAGAGAGAGATGGTATGTTCGGATATACTATACTACACTACACAAATAATCTAATGAATTTGCCAGAAGTGCAAATATAACCAGAGCTCACTGTTTGAGATACTGTATCACACAATGCATTGCCTTCATTTTAAAGTCCCACTGAAGTGCCTTGAAACGTGCAGCATTATTCAATGTGTTGACGTAATTTCCCCTGAAAGCGGCTCCAGGTGTTAGCAGCTCCTCCCCTTTTTTGAAACAGCCAATAGCGTTTCGTTAATACCCCAGTTGTGACTAGAGCCTTTCTGTTTGGTAAAGCCAGAGTTTCCTTCTAATCTCTAACTGTTTATCATCACAATCTCCTCCATATCGCTGTGAAATACAGCACAATTTAAATGGGTCCGATATGTTTCGTTGTCTCCGCCGACTCGCGCATATGATCCGTGCTGAGCTCTCATGTCTCCAGTCAACGGCTCTGGTCTAGACTATATGTGTGTGCGCTGTGGCGGTGCGCGTGAACTAACGTGAAACCAGACTTCGTTCGCCTCAACTGAAAGCATATTTACACTGTCTGAAACGTTTCCTATCGCATGTATAGTGCGCTTTGTGCCATTCACCATGTAGAAAATAGCACGTGTGAACAGCTGACCGATTTCAGCAATAGCTTCAGCGTTTAGAGTATAGTGGGCGGGACCCTTCAGATTCTAGGGAGCATTTTATTGGACAGAAGACGTGATGAGAAGCTGAAGTCTGCGATGATGTCATCAAAATCTGTGGTTCATTTTAACGGAAGTGAGAGACTGTAAGTTTTGAATGCTTATATCTCCTAAATGCAAATTTTGTCATTGTTTTGGAACACATCAGCTTATTCATAACCTTTGTCATACTAAAAGCTAAAAAACTTCAATTTTGATTTCAGGGGGCCTTTAACCTGCCGTTTCCAGTAATTATGCTCCAAAATGTTTTTTTTTTTTTTTTCACAGATACCGAAATTAAAGGGTTAGTTCACCCAAAAATGAAAATTCTGTCATTATTTACTCACCCTCATGTTGTTCCAAACCCGTAAGACCTTCGTTTATTTTCGGAACACACATTAAGATATTTTTGATTAAACCTGAGAGGTTTCTGAACCATCCATATGCATAGGCGTCACTGCAACTTTCAAGGCCCAGAAAGGTAGTAAAGACATTGTTAAAGTAGTGTGACTATAGTGATTCAATGTTATGAGGCGTTGAGAATACTTTTTGTCTGCAATTTCTGTTAACACTCTAGGAAGAGTCCTGCTGGTTCCAAACTTCTTCCATTTACAGATGAAGACCTCTGTGCTCAATGGGACCTTCAATGTTGCAGATATTTTTCTGTACCCTTCCCCGGATCTGTGCCTCGATACAATCCTGTCTCGGAGGTCTACAGACAATTCTGGACTTTATGGCTTGGTTTGTGCTCTGACATGCACTGTTAACTGTGGGACCTTATTTAGACAGGTATGTGCCTTTCCAAATCATGTCCAATCAACTGAATTTACCACAGATGGACTCAAGTTGTAGAATGGTCACAAGGATGACCAGTGTAAACAGGAGAAACCTGTTCACAATTGTGTGTCAAAGGCTGTGTGATTTTGTACGTAATACGTGAGATGATTTTTTAAAGGTACTTTTTTTAATACATTTGCAAAGTTTCAAACAAACTTCTTTCACGTTGTCATTATGGGGTGTTGTTTGTAGAATTTTGAGGAAAATAATTAATTTAATCCATTTTGGAATAAGACTGAAATAATAAATAAATGTGGAAAAAGTGAAGCGCTGTGAAATCTTTCCGGATACACTGTATCCACTCTGTGTGCACAAAATAGCCACTGACTGAAATTTATTTTTCCTGTTTCTGACATATTTTTGGTTGCCAAAATTGTGTGCGCATCACTAATTTCTAGACGAATGTAGTGTATTGGAAGCAGTAAGCATCCTTTTTGACACATTATTTTGACAAGAATTATTAAAGATTAAGATTTTATACAAATAACACAAAGTTGTATTTAAAAAAAAAATTCTAACTGTTTCGGTAAATGATTTTGGCCCTCCAAAACCGACAATGATTATTATTATGATGATTTTTTTTTTGTGCAGTTTTGCAGTTTTGCCAGAAAATGTTAAGTTGCCAAAATTATGTATTGTTAAATACGAATTCGAATAAATTGGAAGACGTATATTTTTAACATATTCATTTTGAGACAATACTAGTTGCTAGTGAGTAAGATGTGTTACAAATAATACAAAATGTTATTGTTGATAACTGGATGTCACATGCTAAATTAAGCATACAGGTGTACATTGTTTTTGTTGTGTATAATTTAAGCGAATGGTAGGCAGTCTACAGGGGGGATACCTGATAAAGTATGTTAGCATTCCAAATGTTTTCCTGGGTCAGTGTATCGTTGGTCCTGGTGCAACGTTTCTGTCAGAGACACATTGCTAACCCTGTCTTTAACCATGAACTGACATAAACTATAATTTGAGAGAAATTATTGATAAGAATGTTGTTCAAACCTCAGCCCTAAACCTCCCCTCTTCCTGAAATATAACTGACTAAAGGGAATGTGGTTGCAGGACAAACAAATATGTTGATCCAAGAACACAGCCTACTCCCCAGGGGATCACTTTCATCATTCTTCCCAGATATGCTGATCTGGTCCTGTTTACACCTACTAGTAACATCTGTCTCAAGTGAGACACGTGGTTGTTTACACCTGGAAGTAACTTGCATTTCAAATGCGTCTCCTGTGACCATTTGTGGTCGAATATTGAGGGAAGGTTCCCTGATTTTGCGAACAGATACATCTCTCACTTTGTCCGTGTTGTACCTGTAACAAGTCATGCTTTTGACTACCTCGGTTTCACAGAACAGGTCCCATATTATTAGCATACTGTGTTTACATCTATTCAGTGCTATTTATGAGCATCAAATCTGCTTTGACATCTCTTAAAGGAATAGTTCACCCAAAAATGAAACAAAAACACATCGATTTGCTTCAGAAGACCTCTATTAACAACATGGAGTCGTGTGGAGTAATTTTATAATGGATTGATGCACTTTTTTGTCCTTCAGATTTTGGGCTGCCATTCACTGCCATTATAAAGCTTGGATTAGCCAGGACATTTTTTATATAACTCTGATTGCATTTCTCTGAAAGAACAATAGCATATACACCTATGGTTTGAGGGTGAGTAAATCATGGGGTAAATTTCCTTTTGGGGTAAACTATTCCATTGAACTGCTTTCTAAATCGTCTTAGGTGCTTCAGAAAGGTTTTAAATGAAGATATTCACAGTAAAAGTTTTCTAGTATTGATATCTCAACATTCATAAAAAATTAAAAATAAAACATTTATTTCAAGCAAAATTACGTATTATATATGTATTTTTAAGCATAGACCTTACAAAAATGGATATCTTTGAAAACAAGACTACCCCACGTCCTTTAAAAGTAAATGTATCCTGTTTTAGGATGTTGACATATTTTCACTAGAAAACAAGACAAAGCAAAACAAATTGGGTGTGTGTGTATTTCCTCTGTAGATTTCACTTCCTGAAGTTACCTCTTTTTTCCCCCCAGAGACGTGCATCCAAGATGCTTCAGAATCTTTGTCATTTCCGTTTGGACATCTCCCTGTTTGGATATGCTCGTGCGAGCATGCGAAAGTATTTGGCGTGTGAGTGTACGGCCCCTTGGACTTCCTTGTTATAGCCCAACAAGACATCATTAGCTTTGTCTGTCTTGCCCCCCAAATCAACACAGGAAATGAACCATCTGCTGTTTCTTGTGACCACATAACACGCACATACACACCCTTCCGCAGCCGGGTCCCCCATCCTTTCCAAATCTCCAATCTTGTGTTTCCTTGCTCCTGTCAAGGCAGCTTCAATTACATCCCTCCCTCCAGCTTATGTCTTGGGTGGATTACATGCGCTCACTGTGGGCTGGCTGTATGTAGGCTATGTTGGGCTTTCTTCTCTAACACCCTGCCTAAAGACAATGCTGCTCTTGCTCCCCAACAGCAAAATTCCTTCCACTGCAGTCTGGGAATTTCAGCATTTGGGGGTTTAGACAACAAAGTAGCAAATAAAAAGCAACGGTTTTGAATCTTCTTCGAGCATCCTTTTCTTCTTTATATTTGTTGTTTATTTTAGCTTGGATAGCCTGTTTTGTTTTGTTTGCCAACTGGCTTCACGTGGAAGTGACCTATTTTGATATGGGGGACGGGTTAGTCGGGATCTGGGAATCAGGGGCATATTTGCTGGCGAGGATGGTGTCCTCAAGTACGTTGTCACAATGGTAACTTTACGCTCCCCGACGTGAACACAGCAGTCGGTCGGCAGCATCACACAGTTGTACATCCCAGCGACGTGTCCAAAATGAGAACTGGAAACGGGCCACAATCACGTCAATGTACACTGTGCAACCTCAGATAATTGGATCAACAATAGTACTTTATCAAGAGAGGAAAGTGTTAATAGTTTTTCAGAATAAGTTTGAAATCCCACGTTTTTGCACCCCAAAATATTATAATGATAATAAAAAAATGAGTGTGTGACATTTTTGGTCATGCTCACTTTTGAAAGTCTACCAAGCTGCCAAGAAGCTAATTAGATTTAGCTTAGGGCTGTTTCTGCCAGCTACATTCTTTTGTAGCTGTTTTTTTTTTTTTATTGTATGCGTTAAAAAGACTTGGCTGATAATGGATTTTCATGAGCATTAGGGTTAGAAACAACATTGCTACTTCTACATAAGAATCTGTACTTTTTTTTGTTTTGTTTTCCTTTAGACCTATTGATGGAGCAAAAACACTTTAAATGTCTTAGTAATGGTTTCATAGTTTGTCTTTTAGTAAAAAACTAATCATTCAATTTTAATTCGCCAATTTAATTTATTACAAATAGTTTTAGTTTTAATTTAGGTGACATAACTGTGCATGTGTGTGTCTCTGATTCTTGAGATAAGGGACAAAACATGTTTTAGAAGTTATTTTTAATTTTTAGACAAAGGTCTCAGCTAATGAACCATGTAAGTTAACAGGTTTTTTCCGAATATGTACTTTTTGTTGTTGAAAATGTACAGTACATTGAATCACTTCCTATCTTAATTTGTGTCGACTCCATCTGACCCATTAAAAAGCTTGATATTTTAATTGGTACATCCAACTACAGTGTAAAGTCTTCAATATGTAATAATGGTGGTCAGTAAAGGAGCTAAGTGATAAAGTACATTCTCTACATTTTCTTTTTTTTTTTTTACATACAGTTCTAAATTCTTTAATTCTCTATCCTCCTTTTTACCATTAAATACTTAACCAGAGTTTTTAGGTAAATTAGACATAACATGTAGTTCAATTGATGTTTTAATATTTTAACACAATACATTAACAGAAACCTTCAGCTGACATACATTTTCATCAATTTTATTTCTGACCCGCATGACGTAAGCAATGGTAAGCAAAGGTAAGTGTAGGACATGTTTTATCTATTATCTCAAGGGTGATTCTATACACCAATCAGGCATAACATGAAAGGTCAAGTGAATAACAGTGATAATCTCTTCATCACGGCAGCTGTTAGTGGGTGGGATATATTAGGCAGCAAGAGAACATTTGCTCATCAAAGTTGATGTGTTAGAAGCAGGAACAATGGGCAAGTGTAAGGATTTGTGCGAGTTTGACAAGGGCCAAATTGTGATGGCTAGACGACTGGGTCAGAGCATCTCCAAAACTGCAGCTCTTGTGGGATGTTCCGGTCTGCAGTGGTCAGTATCCATCAAAAGTGGTCCAAGGAAGGAACATTGGTGAACAGGCGACAGGGTCATGGGCGGCCAAGGCTCATTGATGCACGTGGAGAGCGAAGGCTGGCCCATGTGGTCCGATCAAACAGACGAGCTACTGTAGCTCAAATTGCTAAAGAAGTTAATGCTGGTTCAGATAGAAAGCTGTCAGACCACAGAGCAATGGAAGAATTTGGCCTGGTCTGATGAATCACATTTTCTTTTCCATCACATGGATGGCCGGGTGCGTGTGTGTTGCTTACCTGGGAAACACATGGCACCAGGATGCACTAAGAAGGCAAGCCAGCAGAGGTGTGATGCTTTGGGCAATGTTCTTCTGGGAAACCTTTGGTCCTGCCATCCATGTGGACGTTACTTTGAATGCGTACCACCGCAATTTGAGGTGTTGTAAATAAACTAGTCCGATCCATGGAGGCCCCACCTCACAACTTACAGGACTTAAAGGATCTGCTGCTAACATCTTGGTGCCAGATACCACAGCACACCTTCAGGGGTCTAGTGGAGTCCATACCTCAACGGGTCAGCGCTGTTTTGGCAGAAAAAGGGAGAACAACACAATATTAGAAAGGTGGTCACAATATTATGCCTGATCGGTGTACAGTATATACTGTCTCTCTGTGTGTGTATGTATGTATGTATGTATGTGTGTGTTTACTGGAGTTTATCTCTTTCAGCAATCTGACACATACTTTAAATTATTTGCATTAGCTCTTTTTTTAAATATCTTGCAGTGTCATTTTAATTGCTGCCATACTGCACCTTTTTTGTGTTGTCAAAAATAAAATAAAAGAATTGAATAATTAATCTTTTTTTTTTTTTTACATATCAGTTGTTGTTGTTTTTTCATTAAAGTGTGCTGTATTATGTGTGTTTTTGTTGTTGTCAGTGGTGTAATTACTCATGTATCTTAAAATAAATCCCTAATAAGACACCATTCCCCTCCTCCATGCCTTGAAGACGAGAGCTGTTTGGGTTTGACTTCTCAATCTGACCCTCAGTTATCTGCTACTGATCCGTCTGTCGCGTGTCAGTCAATAGCCTACAGCCTGATTTTCCATTAGATGAGACCCCTGACATTTAGAAGTGGGTAAGCAAGCAGGAGGACACGAATGAAAACAACAAGAGGCGGGGGCTGATATAACTAGACCTTAACCATAAAATCTTATCTTTGTTGTAGCCGTAGCACAGCGGTTAGCGCACATGCTTCTGACGCACTTGAGTCCAGATCACATTCCTTCTCTCTCCCTAATTGTTTCTGGTCACTGTCTTTTGTCTCTGTTTTGCATCCATGCTAGTTTTAGACATCATATGTAAGTAACAGGAGTTTCAAGCAGCACTCGTTTCCCACAAGAAGGAAAGGAATTACATATAACGTTATCATTTATTCTAGCATGAGCGGATTTACCATTTAGCAACCTCTCCACAGTCACTGGGCAGAGTAAATGGAACAGAGATGCAACACATTAGAACTGTGACACTTTTGACCAAATCTCCCATAATGCCTAAATAGTAAAGCTCATCTCCTAATCTATTTGATAAAGAAGTGCTGGTTCTTCATGGGTTTGGGATTTATCCCTTATCCTTTTGGATCAAAGTGCCATGAAACTCTTAATATCCAAGTAATACTGCTCGTATGTGTGCATTTGTTAATCTCAGTAAAGGACACTATTTGAAGAAGTAGAAACATTGCTGCTCTGTTACGAATTTATTTGTTGCGGTTGTGTGTACAATCCTTGTGAGATTCACATATTGCTTTTACACTGCAAAAAAATATATACTTTTTTAAATGTATGTAGTACAATACCTTACTATGGCAGAATGTACAATACATTAATTTTTCTGCCAAACGAGCAATTTTTTTTTGTTTCATCTGACCATAAAACCTGTCTCGTTTGAAGTTCCCGTATGAACAGATGAAACAAACAAAAAATAGCTTTTTTGGCAGCAAACACTTAATATGGGTTTGGTGCACACAGGGATAAAAGTACCCGATGTGTAAAATGAAATACTCTGCTGTGTCTTTAATGCTGTGGGCCTAATGTTCTGCCAGAGGTCCTGGACATCTTGTTCAGATACATGGCATTATGGATTCGATCAAATACGTAGAATATGTTCTAGAAATCTTATAATCTTATAATGATTGGATCTTCCCATAGGACAGTTATCCAAAAGCAAACATCAAAATCAAAACAAAAATGTGTCGCTGAGCACAAAACCAAGCATGGCCGTCCCAGTCGCTGACCTGAACCCTATAGAAGATGAGAGGGCTGAACTGAAGAGAAGAAGCACCGACATGGATCTGGGAATCTGAAGGATCTGGAGAGATTCTGTATGGAGGAATGGTGTCTGATCTCTTGTCAGGTGTTCTCCAAACTCATCAGGCATTATAGAAGAACACTTGATAACAAAAGCTGTTATCTTGGAAAAAGGAGGTTGCAAAAAGACGAATTAACTGCAAATTGTTTCTGTAATTAATCATGATTAACCACAATTGTTTTTAATATTTTATATTGTAATAATTTTCAATTTACTCTACAACTTAAAGACTGTATTTATTTAATATATTTGTTGTAGTGGCAATTTTGTTTATGAAGGAAGGCCAGTATCACTGATATTAATACTGCTACTGATGTCTATGAAAATAATAAAAAAACTAAACAAAACATTATTTATAGACATTCAACATTACAGTATAATTGAAAGTTATATCAATTTCAACATTTATTCATCTTTAAAAAAATAACAACTTTTAATTTAAGTGAACTTAAAACTATCTTCACATAAACCCATTATAATAAATGTCATATATTTACCTGTGGCATCCCTGTTAGACATATACAGACATGTAATGGAGTTATCAAACACCTTTCTTAACTGCATTAATTATCAATTAAATATAAATGAATACTTATTAAAGCTACAATTTTCTCTGTTACCTTTGTTCTTTGATTAACATTAATGACAGGCTGCTGTCACTTTAAGACCAGCCGCTGACATTTCATTTAGACCATTTGAACAACTTCTTAGAGACACGTTATTTTAATCTCAAGACTGCTCTTATGAGAATAGTCCACAATATGGTATTTTGGCAATATTGAGTTAATGTTGTTTGTTTTTAAAGAAGATGAACAAATTCTGTGCAACAAGATGATACTCGACTTCCTGTGAATTGTGTGTGTCACATAGGCAGGACATTCACAGTGTGTTCTCTTTTGTTGTGCTTAAAGGGCTAGTTCACCCAAAAATTCTGCCATTAATTATTGTCAATTAATGTCATTCGACACCCGTAAGACCTTTGTTCATCTTCCGAACACAAATGAAGATATTTTTGTTGAAATCCGATGGCTCAGAAAGGCCTCCATTGACACCAATGTCATTTCCTCTCTCAAGACACATAAAAGGTTTTGTGCACAAAAACTATTCTCGCTTTCATAAAATTATTGTAGAACCACTGTAGTGAGATGGACTTTGTAATGTTTTAGTATCTTTTATGGGTCTTGAGAGAGGAAATGACATTGGTGTCAATGGAGGCCTTTCTAAAAGTCATGGGATTTCTACAAAAATATCTTAATTTGTGTTCGGAAGATGAACAAATCTTCGGTGTAAATGATGTTAGTAATTATTGACAGCATTTTCATTTTTGGTTTGAACTACCCCTAACTGGTTTAAAAGCATTTGCATGAATAAGAGCGTGATCATAGGACAATAGAGAAGCGAATTCTTGCGTTAAATTGCATTAAATATTTTTTACGCGTTAAACTGGAAAAAATAACGTGCTAATTTGAAATATATATACATTATATATATTTCAGCAGCCCTTTCTCCAATATTTATTGGTGCTCAAGAAACATTTCTTAATAATATCCATGTTGAAAACACTGGTTATATTGTTATGGAAAACGTGATTCACTCAGGATTTTTGGATCAATAGAAAAGTTTGTACGAACAGGATTTATTTTAAAAATGGAAATCCTTCATTTAACTTTGTAAAAGTCTTTAAAAATCAGTTTTAATTAATAAAAAAAAAATAGGATTGCTAGACTAATAAACCGTGTATGAATATCACGTTAACCTTGATGTGGAATCTGTCTCTTCGGAATGCCTTCATCCTCATCTTCCTCACTTCTTAGGCTCCTGTGGAGCATCTTGTCATAGTTAAAACGTTTACCACCTACTTCCCGTCGAGGGACCCCTACTGTTCCCAAAGCCCTTTCTCTATAGCCTGCCTTGAGACGTTTCTGCGACGCAGGGGGAGCCTCTTCCTATCTGTCAGGGACCCCTCTACACTGCCTTCTCGTCCATATGGCTGCACAAGGGAGCTTTGGATCTTCTCTTCCTCCCTCTCAGAAGATGCAAGGGCCCACACTGAGCCAACATGCCATCCTTTTCACATATCACAGGCCTTGTAAACCATTCTGAGAAATAATGATGAGAGCAAGAGAGAGGGGGGAGAAAAGAAAAGATAGGAACAGTCACGGATTGGAAGGGGGAAAAAAGAGAAACTCACACCCGCTTGTCCCCTGGTTTCCTCTACCACTAAAGTGAATGCGCCGAGTGTTGCTGTATAATTCTGTTTTAATGCGTTATATTGGATCCAGACAGGACAGATTGACTAAGCCTCACCCAGGGAATAAAGCTCGTCTCTCTATTTTCTTTCCGCCAGCCCCCTTCCCCCATCTTTTTTCCTCTCTCTGTGGGGATTTTCAAAAAATATACTCTCCGTTCTACTGTATCTCTCTCGCTGGCTGAGCCACGGCGCATCTTAATTAGCGGTTTTATGGCTTTCCTAAGTTTCAGTTCTTATTGCTTTGCGCTTATTTTATTTAAAAGCCATAATGGAAGCCAATTTTCCCACTTTGGCTTTGGGAGAGGGGAAAAAAAGCCATTTATAAGAACATCATCAACAACATAATGTTATGAAGGTAGTCATGGAGGCCCCTGCACTGGCAAAAGGGAAAATTGCATTGTCTCTTTCGTGGCTTACTAATCAACGCTGAGCATGTGGGACGCTGATGGTTTTGTTTGTCTCTTATGTTGCCAGGTTCACCTCGCTGTGCCGGATGGAGCCGATTACAGCCGCTGCCGCTGAATATTACAATAGGTCAGACGTACAAAATGTGCATCTTTTATTTTTAATGCCTTATGAATATTTAACTGTGGGGGTCAAGTCACAAGAAAAAAAGTGAGTGTAGAAATCAATAAATTGGATTTTTAAATGGATTCCAGTGTAAGACACAGGGTGTCTAAGAGAGACAGAGACCGGAAAATAAATCAGGAGAGAGAAAGAACTGGAAAATTACCTGATGGTTAATCGCTTGAGATGCGTGCCAGGTAAAATTAACAGCAAATTTGTGATGCTTGCCTGGCGGATGGTGTATTTTTGCTCAAGTTTTTGATTTCTCTGGGCATGTTGTGTGGATTTGCGCCAGTAGTTGACTATATAACATGTTTGTTGTTCGTGAATGTGTTTGTGCGTGGTGGTGAGACATCCTCACACACACACACACACACACACACACACACACACACACACACACACACACACACACACACACACACACACACACACACACACACACACACACACACACACAAACGCTGTCATGCCCATAAATTAAATTCTGCAGATGGAAAACATGAAACACAAATAAATGTGGTGTTATGAGAGGATGTGTGCCAGCATGCTTTTAGCTCGTGGCGGCTTTTCCCTTTTCCCTCTTCACTATCTCATACTTTAAAAGTGAGAATCGGGCGAACCTATCGGTGCTAGGCTTTGGCTAGGCAAACAGTGATTCCTCACGGTACCCTGTCCTGCGCGGTGAGGTGTTAGCTAGCAAGCAATAGTGCCATTCTGCATGCGGCTTTGAAAGGAACGGAGCCCAAGGCGAGCTAAACATACTCCATCATCCATAAGCTCCAGGTTCCAGCTCGCCGCAGATATGGGGGAAGAAAGCAATGGGAAGAGCGAAAAGTAGGAGAGGTCGTAAGGGTCAGAAAGAGTGAAATAAACAAGGACGGGGTTAGAAAATTGGAACGGAGGGGCAGGGATAGATGGCTTGCGAGTGAGGATGTAACCTAACCTGACTGCTAGACCTTTGTTTACTGGAAAAATGCAGTCCGCGGATGATATGGCGCTCGGATTGAAGCCAGAGGCAGAGCGAGAGACCCACATGGCTGGCAGCTGTTGATGAGTGCGGCTTATGGGCATTTCCAATTCATCTGTATAGCAAAGGGTTCAGATGTTCGGTTCACCACAGGCAGGTAGAGCGACGGAGCGCACTTATCTGACACCCTCCTCCCTCTCTCTTCACCCAGACCTTTTTTTCATTGGTGATCTAACCTGCAATGAGGAGATAAAGGCAGGCTGGCTTTTTCCATAAATGCACTTATCAGAGCCCAACAAGCTCTCCAACACTTGTCTGACTGACAGCCCCGCTATTCCAGATTCCGCAGGCATCCGATTCCTCCGCACATGCACAAACGCACACACGGTTGCCTCTCGCGTTTGTCTTGACAGGGCTTCGACGCTTGCGTGCATAGACGCGGGGGTAGATGAGAACTAGTACAAATGCTTAACTAATCACTGTCAAATTAATAAAGAAATGTCTTCTTTCAAGCGTGTGACACTTTTTTTAGAAATATGGTTTCAAAAAAGAAATGATTGCTTAAATTGAGTAATAAAACTCTAACAGATGTCAGTTAAAGAAGGCGCAGAAGCTTCAGAACCTCAAATTTTTTATTAATTCATGAATTAGTTAATTATCGTATTATATTATATATTTATTTAGTGTAATTTTCAAATAATAAACATTAAAATAACATGAACAATACATAGGGAAAATGTATGCATTTTAAAAATGTAATTGATAATTAATAACTCGTTTATAGAATGGGTGAAAGATTTGCAAAGTTTGCAAACATTGATCTGTCATTCAATAGGGGCCAGTTGGTTTTGATTAACACATTGTCTTATAAATGAACGAATAAATCAAAAGTATATTGTTTATTACAATATTTTGTAATGGAGAAATGCATGCAGTACAGGGTTGTGCACAAAATGTGGGACATATCTTTGTCAGTGTGTTTGTAACTTGTGTTTGATTTGTTCCTTTGTTCAGTTTCCCGCCACTGCTATTAATGGTTACCTTCATTAGTTAGTTCAGTTCAGCTGTGTTTAGTCAATTACCTTGTTTGTGTTCTCTACTTAATGCCAATTCACGCGGCCCGATTTTACGCGGCCGTGAAATCGCGACAAATACCTGAAATTATAGGCAAATCGGTGCTCGTTCAATCACGCAGTGTAAGTTATCAAAGGCGCCACCAGAGAGAATCGCAGACGAGTTGCTGACACCCGCAAGATATTTGGCATGCTAAATATCTGGACTTGTCGGCGATTCAAACTCCTGCTGTGTGAAATGAGTTCTGACTGAAAATTACATTGGCGATGACCGACAGCCAATGAGAGAGCAGGATACAGGGCAGCGGGAGGTTCATGGTTAGTTATAGAGTTATAGACCAGAATATCAGTATTTTAATAGATATATATTTACAGTTCTATCGAACAGAAACAACGCACAAACATTTCCTTGACCAGCCGCAACAGCAGCACATTGCAAAATGATTTATTTACCACAAACTCTCTTCGCAGAACACAATCCTTGCTCCCCGCATCTCCCCGACCACTGCAAATCAGCGCACAGACAATTTGGATTGCAAACTTTCTGCAGATTATCATTTAATTAACAATTCCATTCTCGTGCGAGAACTCCAGTCTGACACGTGTGATCTTGCGTTGTTATACTTGTCACATCAGACGTGTGTTTGGTTGTGAAACACAGTTTGCCCTACGAAGAGAGTTGACTATTCTTCCTTCCTATTGTCATACAGTGTGAAACCCTCTGTCCCCGATCCATAATGCAGTGTGAACACAGCAGTGACTGAACGCTACCCCAGACAGTCACGCAGTGTGAAAAGAGCGTGATCCGAACAGTCTGAAAACTGTGCAGTCTGAACGCGCCATTGGTTACACCCTTACCTTCAGTCTTTGTTGTTGTGTTAGTGTGAGTTTCTTTGACTGTCTGCCCGTTCCTGAGTTTCATAATTAAATAAATGTTTTGTTTGGATTTGATTTGATCTTCTGATTCTTCAGTTTGTTCACTAAGACAACCGCAACATTATTTTATTTTATGTATCACGTCTGAGGTGAGACAGGCCAAAATCACTGTTCTGATGTATTTTCAGGCTACATATCATGCTAGTTTCATCTAATGTTAGATACGTTTGACAAAACTATCAGGTCTCACGACAACGTGGGATTTGTGCTTTTAAAAAGTCATGGAACATCAAAGTGTACCGTACACGTGGCGGGTCACGCAAACACCCAACCATACAAACATTCATTATGGGTATACAGACAAATAAGAGCCCTTTACTTTCAGGAGCGGAATAAAATGCAGTGAGAAGTCAGGCAGCCAATAAGGAAATCAAACAGAGAAAATGAAAACCTGAAGAGCGACGCTTTCACCTGCCCAACTTATCAGCATGAATTTTTCATCAGTCTAGTGCTGCTATATTACCTCAGAGTCTTTAACCATCTACTCAATAAGAGTCCTCATATTTCATCTATGCATCTCTGCGTTGAGAAGAGGCTTTTATAAACACAGCCCTCTCAAGTGCAGACAAAGAGCCTTATTCAATCTGACCACTGCATCCAGCTTATTGTGCTTGCTCGCAACCCACTCTTAGCAGAAAGGTTAGATATGGTGCAAAAGTGCATTATATCAGGTTCAGTATTTTGTGGTTACACGCTGAACTTGTTATCGAGTCTCTAACCGATGTTGTCTAGGTCCAGGTTCTGACCCGACCCCTCAAGTCTTATGAATTATGCTTATCTACAGTTTTGTTCTGGGTCAGTGTTGTCTTTTATAATATTCTGCAGTGCTGCTAGATTAACTCATTTTGAAGGCATCACTGAGTTAAATAGGAAACCAATAGTAGAACTAATTCATAAAAGGTCTAGTTTTACAGCTCTAGTGTGCAATGCTGTAAAATTTCAATGCCCCCAACTGAAAATGCAGTGTTTTTTTCCACTACAGGGATTTTCGCTAAGGATATACGCCAGCGCTTCGACCGGCCTGGGGCCACGCAGGCCAAAACTCCATCAACAAGACATTTCTGTGGTCTTGAGAGTTTTCCAAACGTAAACCACGATATTGAGCTTCCCACCCTGATAACGAGTCCATTATAGTCTCGCTGTAATTTACATCCGTGCGAATGCTTGAGCGTGCTGAATTAAATTAGTCCGAGGAATTTAAATAACAAGAAACCGTTGCTCTAAAACGAATTCCAAGAACATAATTTTCTGCTCTTCTGCACCGTTAGGATTCTGAATGCAGAAGGATGGAGGAGGATGTATTTATGAATACGAGGTGAAGGTGAGTGGAGGTTTTAGTGGACGCTCTGAGGTGTTGAGTTTAGCGGGTCTCATGTTTATTTTAGTCTCTCATAGCCTTGTGTGCGTCACGCCGAGAATCCGAAAGCCAGTCGTTCTTTATTCCGACCGCAAGCCACAAGCATTAGCATGTGCATCTCACCATTTCATTCATAAAATATAAGCTGGAAAGGTAGCATTGCAGAAGTGTATTCCACGATGTAAATCTCTCAATCATCATTTAAGGTTAAAAAGGTACCAAAAAATTGCTTTCCAGAGGGAAACGTGGGCGTGTGCGTCACAGACCCCCTCCTCAGTATCGTTAATAGCGTTATCCTAATGGGTTTTTGGAGCTCACAAATCTGTTACATTCATTATTCTCCTAGTGCCCGGCCCTTATGTTGCCAGACTCCCACCAGCTGCCGGGCCTTGACGGCGCTGGGCTGATGTTCAGACAGACGGAAGGGGGAAAAAAATGAAAAACTCACCCCTTCCAACCTACTGTTTATTTAGATGGAGATAGAAATCACAGCAGAATGATACACAGATATTCCCCAGACTGAGCAGGTGTTCATCACACGTGGCTTCTGAGTTTGTAATATATGTATTTCTACTTTGCAGAGGTGAGTTTGCATGCAGATGGTTCCAACCTTGGGAACGAACTAGATTTCACTGGTTTTGGCCACCTCCAATTAAGACCCCCAGAGACCATGCGAGTGTGCTCAAAAAACTTGATGTAGGCCTTGTGTTTAAAATAAATAAATAAATAAAATAGAATAGACAAGTAGGCCTGTATCCCCAGGTGTGGTTTGGTCTCTTGATCCTGTGCATTTGGTGTTAGCTGGGATTTTTCAAACGCCGCTGATGGTCTCTTTTTCACAGCTGCTATGGTGTTTAAATAAAGTGAAAAAAAGCGGCCCGTGGCTCTTGGGAATGAGTGTTAATCTGTTATTTTGCGACACCTGTTTTAGGTGGTAGATGAGCATATGGGCTCTTCGTAAAAAAAAAAATCTTTGGTTGGAGAAATTTTATTCAGGATGTTTGTAGGACGCTATTTATGCATTTTTTGTGAGGGTGAGTGAGTAAAACAGACCTGTATCCTATATGACAGGCTATTTACTGGCAACAAGACAGCAACAGAAGAAGCAGCATTTTTAATCAAGACCATCGTGTTTTACAGGCTTTGTGTTGACAGAAATATGCATTACTAGACATGTCAGCTGAGCTTTAGAGAATCTGTTAATTCAACAGTCACTTTTATGTGAGAGTGTCATTAAACCGTTGGCTGCTTTAAGGCACCGCTCCTGCAATAAGATAGAAAACGGCTTCACGTGGTATAACGGTATACGTGGCCTTATGTGCTACGTGTGCTATTTTTATTTGGCAGAAACGCTTTACTATTACTGGAGTGTGGACAAGTGTCACAGCAGCCACCGAGTGAACGCACGGAACATCATAACATAATTCTCAACACACTTAAATGTATCTAATATGATAAACAGAGCTGCGTTGCCTCATATTCATGACCGGAAAAGCGGAGATTGCGCCGGCGACTTTGTCCCGTCATAATAAAAGTCCCGCTGCTCGCGAGCTGTGTGTTGCGTAACAATCGCTCCGTTGGCCTTACTCAGCTCCCACAACAACTCGGCCCTGCTCTGCTTCATACTACAGTAACGTTAATAAACGCATCCATGAATATGATTTCTGCCGAGTCCTGTCCCTGATTCTTTTCCACTGGCTGTGAGGTGAACACCACATGTCCCAAGATGCTGCGCTCAAACGTGGCGTAATCAAACTACGCCTTTGTTTTGAATAGGCGCCCTCTAGCCGACGGAAAAGTTGCATAGTGCACCTTTAAGGTAATATTTCAGAAATCAAACAGCACATTTGCTTGTTTGCGGTTCTCTGATGTCACTAATATTATTATTATTATTAGTAGGTTTTAACTGTGCATCAGACAAGTGCATCAGACTAGTTGTTATTTAATTATAATTAGATTTTAATTTGATTGATAATTGCATATGCTCCCCGGACAAGTACTTCCGCTGAGATTCTGAAATGTGGATACGTTGGGCACTTTATTATCCCATGAGGACACAGGAGAGGATTTATGAACGGAAATGAAGCGGCGCAACTGACGCTGGTAGGTCATTGGACAATACAACATGGCTGATGTAGTTTCATTCAGACTACCCACATTCACACTTATTAAAAATAAAGATTATTTATTGCCATTGATGGTTCCATTAAGAACTGTTAACATCAATAGAAACCTTTCCATTGTATAAAAGTCTTTATAGGTGAAAAACTTTTTATATGATTAAAATGTTCTTCCCAGTAAGGAAAACACGGTTCTTTTAAAACACTGAAAGATTTTTTGGGAACCAACCCCTACTCAGTATGTGATGTCGGACGCAGCATATGTGTTTGTGTGTGTTCTCACTCACTTTCCTGACAACCGTGACTGACACACAGCAAGCATAGGGAATGTATATCTAATTTGTGTTGGACTCCTGCATTTATTTATTTATTTTTTGTAAAACACAGTACATTTGTGGCAGGTAGATACAAGTGCTGTTATGTGCTAGACACTTTGAAAACAAAACCAAATGTTCAAAAAGCAAGACATAAAAGTAAGGTGGGGAATGCTATGCATTTTTGAAGCCTTCTCCAGCATCATTGTTATCGAGCAACGAGGGGTAAACAGCTGCTGCTTTGATGATGTAAACGCACCACAGTTCAGACCCAAATAATGTAATGTGAACACAATCCAGCGGGAGCAGGGGGAGGGGGGAGCAATCGAACTCTGGTTGTGTGAAAGTACCCTAATGTCCGAAAACATTTTTAGGCCACTTTATGGAGATCATGCTTTATATCTATTGTGTTTTGTAGACGATGTCTATTTCATTCTGCTTCCTAGATCTAGAAATATGATTTCTGGCACTGGCAAGAGTCTTGATCCATCAGACATTGGGACACTGCTTTCCTGCTCCGCAATTACCTGGTAGCACCTCAATGAATGTTGAATGTTTCAGTGCACTGAATGACAATGGGCCCTCTGAGCGCATGGTCTGAAGAGCAAGGCGCAGGTGCACTTAGAGCGTGTCCGAATCCACGACGGACAAAAACGGTTGGTCGCCAGACGCATGTTCTAAAAGGGTTGTACCCTTTTAGAACATGCTGTGCGTGAAAATGATAACTGCGTTGGGCTGAAATTAGCAAAAAAACGCCACGTCTTGCAGGTCGCATTGCGCCGAAGCAGCAACCTCCCCATGTTCCTCTTGAAGTCAAAACAAAAGTAACTTAAACTGCAATTTATCAACTGGTCGCTAGAGACCAATGCTCCAAAAGGGAGCAGAATCTCATTGAGCCCCATGTTAAAATGCCCAACTTTACAGCAGAAAAACAAATTGTGGTTTTGGTCTATCCAGTTAATTTTGCCATTCAAAACAACTGTGAAGGGGGTGAATATTTTTATAACTAATTTGTTTACATTATATAAAGCCTTAAACTTCTGCATAATTAAGGGCGTGGTCACTTTGAGTGACAAATAGATTGTCGTTTCACTCTAAAAAATGCTGGAATGCAGCAGTTGGGTTGTTTTAATCCTGCAGGTTGGGTTAAATGTTTGCTTAAGACACCCAACTGGAGGGTTGAAACAACCCAATGCTGGGTTAAAACAACCCAACTGCTGGGTTAGTCCATATTTGACCCAACATTGGGTTGTTTTTTACCAAGCATTTTTTAGAGTGTTGTCTACTGTCTGTTATTCATCACGTCACCTTAGCTCCGCCCATGTCCCGCCTCTTTGGCCATTTTCTGTCATCTAGGAGTGAAGCATGGTGATGAGCTGCCAAGAGGGCAACGGCCGACCTTGAGGCTTTAAATATGCTCTTCAGAAACCTATTCTCTAAAAAATGCTGGGTTGTTTAAACCCAATGTTGGGTCAAATATGGACTAACCCAACAGTTGGGTTGTTTTAACCCTGCGGTTGGGTTAAATGTTTGCTTAAGACACCCAACTGCAGGGTTGAAACAACCCAAAGCTGGGTTAAAACAACCCAACTGCTGGGTTAGTCCATATTTGACCCAACATTGGGTTGTTTTTTACCAAGCATTTTTTAGAGTGTTGACTACTGTCTGTTATTCATCACGTCACCTTAGCTCCGCCCATGTCCCGCCTCTTTGGCCATTTTCTGTAATCTAGGAGTGAAGCATGGTGATGAGCTGCCAAGAGGGCAACGGCCGACTTTGAGGCTTTAAATATGCTCTTCAGAAACCTATTCTCTAAAAAATGCTGGTTTTTTTAACCCAATGTTGGGTCAAATATGGACTAACCCAGCAGTTGGGTTGTTTTAACCCTGCGGTTGGGTTAAATGTTTGCTTAAGACAACCTAATCGATGGGTTAAAACAAACCCAATGCTGGGTTAAAACAACCTAACTGCTGGGTTAGTCCATATTTGACCCAACATTGTGTTGTTTTTTACCAAGCATTTTACCAAGAGTGTACAGGTGACATCACGGATACTACGTAAATATTTTTTTTACAGTCTATTGGCGCTTTTCCATTACCAGCTCAACTCGGCTCGCTTTTCGCTCCGTTTTCCATTACAGATAGTACCTCCACAATAGTACCTGGTCGTCATAGCGATGCCGCAGGAAACTACCATGACGTAATCTTGCTGGATCCTCTTCGGCAACCAAACAAAGGAAAGTCTGCACCTCCTCGTTTGACCACGGCATATTCTTCCGAGTTGCCATAATAGTAAATAACACGCAAATTTTGGACAAACTATTTAAAAATGGCGCGGTTATTCAAGGTACTCCGTCTGGCACGGGCAATGATGACGCAATGAACAGTGATGATTCTCTCTGACCAATCAGCAGTCTGCGGTGTTTTCACGTCACATTTTAGCGCCATATGATTGTGCCAGGTGTATGATAGCACCAAATGAGAACATTCCAGTGCACCAACCACTGAACTAAGAAGCCGACTGAGACACACTTTGGAGAAACCAAGGATTAAATGACTGACATGTAGTGTATTGACAAAGTGGCATTTGGGCTGGAAGTTCCAAGGTTGAAGGTTGAGCAACCTAGATAGTTTGCTCAGTTGTAATTGTCTTTGATAGCAGCATTTAATAACTTGTGCTTCTGGGGCCTGTCCCGTCAATAAGTGTAACATAAATCAGTGAAGTAGTTTTCTAATATATAAGTTTCACATTCAGTCTGAGATAAATGTCAGTCGCTGGGCTGATCCGCAGCCATCCATCTCTCTGAATGAGCTGACGTGCTGTCATTTCAACTGCCCCTGTGAAAGTAGACGCTGGGGGTTACAGCATGACTATATATCACTAACTGTTCACTCATTGACATTGATTACGTGGTATAACGTTACAAATCGTGCATATCATGTGGTACAATGCAACATATCTTCTCATTGCTGTTGTTTTATGTTGTTCGCCTATGGCGTGTAGTTCAACCAAGACTGCTGAGGTTCTCTCTATTTACTGTCTTCTTTTTACATTTCTATAAAATATGGTGTTGGACAAGATACTCAGAAAATGTGAGCTAAGCTACACTGAACAAAAATGTACGTAGATACAAATTTCATTCAGAAATTGCTAGTAAATTTCACAATAACAAATAAATTGTTAAACATTTTAAAGAAAAACATTTTTGGTAATAAGGCAAACTGTACAGTTTTTATTTTACTATGACTTCAACATGATCCGTTATTACAGTGCTTTGTGAACCCCTTGCAGAATCTTTGAAAAGAAAATAATTTTAACAAAATATGAGATCATACAAAATTCATAATGTCATTTTTTATTTAGTGCTGTCCTGAATGAGATATTTTATATAAAAGATGTTTACAAAAAAAAAAAACTCAATTTATAAAAAAATGCCTCTTTCAAACATTTATGTATCCTTGAGTCTTAATATTGTGTGTCATTACCTGGATAATCCACGGCTGTTTTTTCAAGGACATGTTTAGAATTTGGAGATCAAGGTAAATTGTACTTTATCGTCTTGAAAACATGTAATTATATTCCGTAAATATATATTTATTTAAACAAAATGACAAACATTTTGAAATCTTCATCCTGTTCAAAAGTTTTCACCCCCCGGCCCTCAATGCATTGTGTTTCCTTTTTACAGTCACTGTTGAAAAGGGTTCAAATATGCAAAAGATGCTGGAAAACTGAAGAATTTGCAGGACCTGGAGGATTTTTTTTTTCTCTGAAGAACATTGGGCAGTAAACATCTTTAATGAAAAATATCTTATTCAGTAGTACTAAATACAAAATAACATGCATCACTTATTTTGCTCAAATGTATTTATGCAAGGGGTTCACAAACTTTCAAGCAGCACTGTATGTGTGCAGAGACTCTTCACAATTTGATGTTTTGCACTGAAGGTGCCTCACCCATCGGACTTGTAACTGCTTTTTGCTGTGAGTCTGAATGTGTGTTAATGTTGTACAGAGACAAGCGGCTGTGGCTCTTTATGCACTGATGAAGGCAAAGTGGAGGGGATTTGGGGGCATGCTGGGAAAAAAAGAAAAACATCCTAATGGACAGGAGATGATGGAGGCCAGAGCAAGCCTGGATTACAAGCTAGAGTATGTTTGTGTGTATGTGTGTATGTGTGTTAAACAGATAGAAAAACAGACAGAAAGGGTGAGTATGGATGGTAGGTGGGTGGCAGTTAGTCTCGACCTTAATTTGGAGTAATTTCCCTGTCTTTCTGGGAATGGTGCAAAGGATTTGTTTGGTGGCGAGGTCTGGTCCAATCTGTTCCTCTGATATAACTATATATATATCTCAACAGCTTTTAATCCACATTACGCAGATTTATCGTGAGATACACTGGGATTTGTGAAGATCAGCGTCACACACAGAGAAACAGGAAAAAAATAGCTTAGCATTTCTTTCCTTTTTTTTTGTTTGGGCTGTTTATATCGTAGGAGAGATCCCAATTGTTATTTGTGTTCTTTTCATCATCCGTCTATCTTTGTTTTGATGTCATCTTTACATAATGAGGATTGTTTCATGTCACTTGGCTAGATTCTCCATATAGATTGATTGTGCAATGTTTACATTTTTACATGTCAATCATATTGTTGGATACAAAAACATTTGCATCCATTTCTCCCCCCTAATTAAAACCATTTGTATGATAATGGTTTATATAATATCATCTGATAATATAATAATACATCTCAAACATTTAAATTGACAATCCTTAATCACTTGGTCTCACAACCAGGGATTGACCTCATAACTGCTGGTTGTTATAAGCTTTAACCTATTCCTGTGCTTGTCTGGAATTCATCACAAATTCCTTTGAAGTAATCGCACTTCCTTTTTCTTTGCCTAATTTAACAAATCTTTTGTTTATTTTGTTTAGATCTTTTCCCCCTCAAACATAAGCCTGATTGTTCGTTTCTCCCTGCTCTTACTGTATTCGGTTGCATTAAACCCGGCGCCGGTCTCAAGTCTGTTCTTAATATTAGGTAACTTCCCCACTCGTCAGCGTCATATCCATGCCATATGTGAACCCTAAATTATGGTTATTGGCTTTCAACACGAGCGCACACGCACACACACACAAGCACGTACGCACGCACGCACACGCACACACACACACACACACACACACACACACACACACACACACACACACACACACACACACACACACACACACACACACACACACACACACATATCTTTTTACACTCCAAAGTGCAATTAGTGTGGAATTCGCTCTTAAGCACAATCCTCAGCTACATTTTCACCAAGCTTTGCTCATTAAACGCGTATTTACAATGACAAATGTAGTATAATTGTCGCCCTGAAGCCCTCAGCTTGTAACGCACTATGGAGGCTGTGTCATTGTCCCAGAAAGTTGAATAATAGCTACATAGTTTCTTAAAACCTGGTTAGTGTGTTCCTGGCACAGTGTTAGGAATGCTGCTTTGAAACGGTAATGTCACAAGCTGCTCCAATTTATAGTAGTTAGCTGTACTACAAGCTGTAAGTGTTTATATTATATTCTATTAATGATATTTATATTATATTATAACACTATGATAACTGCATGCGATGAATTATTAGTTAAGAATTAGTCAATTGTTAATTCATCGTTTATAAAGCATTAATAGACATAATTCCTCTGTAAAAGCTTTACGAAGCATAAATAATCCTCACTTTAGATGAGCTCACAGAAATAGTTAACTGACAACTACTAAATGTTTTATAACTACCTGAATTACTCATGATCTACAGTAGGAATACATGTTCATAAAGCATTTATTAACACACTGAGTAACTATTACTATATGTCTAAATAATAAGATATATATAAGTTTATAATCATTTACTTGCACTTTCTAAGTGATCTTATGAGTCACTGGCAACTCCTAAATAACTGGTATGTAAATAATGAAATGCTTAACTTATAAATGATAAATTGATTATTAATTAAGTATAAAAATAAAAATACAATGTTAAACAAGAATAGAATGCTTAACAAGAATAAAGCATTTAGCTGTATTTATAAACCGCTTATCTATGTCTATTAAGTGTTATATATCATATTATATTAATTATATATTTTATTATATTATGTTAAAATAATATTTTGTATATATTTAAAATATGTTTATATTGTAATAATTTCACAATTAACCCCCAAATTAATGTAGAAACAACATAAAGACAAACAGGGAGAACATATAAGCCTAGAGAAATTGAATAAATCATCAAACAATTCAGTCTTCACTGCTTAAATTATAAATGAAGTATAGATTAATCCTTATTAAAGCTGCAAAAGTTCAGTCAAGGGCAGTGATTTTTCTCTTTGTCTTTTGTTCTTTGATTAACATGAATGACAGACATCACAGCAACTGGTTTATTAGGCTGCTCTCACTTTAAGACCCGCCGCACATGACGCGGATCTGACGCGCAGCCGATATCCTCACAAATTCTTTACAGGCATTTAAGACTCACAGTCATTGATTTAAGATGGTGCTTACGAGGATACTTTTGTGTTTCTGTCCATTCAAGCGCGAAAGAGAAGTCAATGCGTACGAATTGTTCCTCTGAAACCCTCCACCACCCCCAGCTCCACCTGCCTAGATCTCCTATGGGATTTATGTGTCTATTTACACAGAAACATCATATCTTACATGCTCACAGCAATGTGTATGCGTGTCTGTTAGCATTAGCAAGTCCACTTTCAGCAGCATCAATAATCAACAGCAGTACCAGAGCAGAGCCAATCTAGTCCACTAAGACCAAATACATTAACATTGCTATTTTCATTAACATGCTAAAACTAATTTGAGAGTTAATGTTTGAAATATTAATAGTCGCTTGTAGTGCAGCTAATTACTTTTGAGGAAAATTAAATTGCAGATCAGATAAAATTCCAGTCAGATGTTTTATTTTTAATGTTTTATTTATATATTTTTAACTATGCAAAATGAGCAGGATTGATCTGCCAAAATGAAGATCTCAATTATAGTGAAAATTAAATTATACTGATGAATAATTTACAATGAACACTTTTTCACATTTTACAATGAATAAAACTAGAAAGAAGTTTGAAATATGATGATAATAGCATTTAACTAATTATTTTGGTACAAAAAAAAAAAGACAAATTAATCAATGATTTGTTCATTTGAACCAGTTCATTTACATGACCGGTTCCAACAAACCGGTTCACTAAAGTTATTTCACCTTCTCTATATTGGTGATACATATTAGAGAAATGAAGATTGTTGGATGTAGTCTGCATGCAATACAATGTGGCAAAAAAAGGGGGGAAAAAAGTCTTGGTATGGGAAAAGAGTAGCTTGGTAATGTAAAAGCTATTCTACTATTCTTAAAAACGCTGGACTGCTGTCTTGCCACTGAAGAATGTGATTCAGTTAGCATCTGTTCCATTAGAATGCACATCAACATTAGCTAGACGAGCCTGAGATAAAATGTATAACATGATTTTGGCTGAAGGAGCAAAATGAACAATCGCATTGTTGTCAGATTTTATTGTCTGACCTGATATGTTATTGAAACAATCCCCTCAGTTAATGCCGAGTTCAGACTGCACGATTTTCAAACTGATCATTGCTCTTTTCACACTGCATGACTATCTGGGGTAGCGTTCACACTGCACGATGGATCGGCGACAGGGGTTTCACACCGCATGACTGTACAAGAGGAAGAATCGCCGACAACTCTCTCTCTCCAGTGCGCAAACTACGTTTCCCTACGTTCCCAACCAAACCCACGTGCGATGTGACAAGTCAACAACGCGAGATCACATGTGCGCCAGACTGGAGTTCTCGCGCAAGACTGGAATTGTTAATTAAAAATTATAAACTTCAGAAAGTTTGCGCTCCAAATTGTCTTTGCGCTGATTTGCAGCGAAAAGGAGAAAAAGAAAAAAGATTATAAGTGGAGGAAATTGTTGGAGAGACACAGGGAGCAATGACTGCAAAGAGAGTTTGAGGTAAATAAATAATTTTGCAATGTTCGGCTGCTGCGGCTGGACGTGCAAATGTTTAGGCTTTGTTTCTGTTTGACAGAATTGTAAATATATCTATTAAAATACTGATATTCTGGTCTATATCTCCTCCCTGAACCTCCCGCTGCTCTGTATCCTGCTCTCTCATTGGCTGTCGGCCATCGCCAATGTAATTTTCACTCAGGACTCAGGACGCATTTCACACAAGATTATGAATTGCCGACAGATCCAGATATTTAGCATGCCAAATATCTCGCGGGCGTCGGTGACTCGTTTGCGATTCTCTCTGATCGTGTCTTTGATCATTCACACTGCGTGATTGTCACTCGCGTGTACGAGCACCGATTTGGCTATGATTTCGGGCATTTGTCTGCGATTTCCCAAAACCTGTCGGCGAGTCAAAATCGGGGCTAAAATCGGGCAGTGTGAACTCGGCATTAAGTAGATAGCAGTTGCACTTTGCATGTCTATTCCCTACATAGCTTCACAAAAGTGTTTTCAAGATGATTGCTGAGTGATGTGGTTTAAAGTTACTTTCCAACCAAACTTTTTTACCGTCCTCAACTGTAGTAACTGTTACTCTGTCAATGATTCCTGGACATGAAATGCTAGCAATATGCACAGTTAATAACCTTGTGTGATTATTCCACCTCACTGGCTTATTAATCTATTCCAAATCTTATTTAGCTAGACGACTAACGTAATTTTTGCGCTCTCACTTGCTAAACAGTGTCACCTGATATAAACTGTCTGGCCAGCGAAGTGTCATTGCATTTCCATGATATATTGTAATGCGCCATAATCATCTGCCCTGCAGTGAACACCCATTATAGCTCGGTATCCCAGCATACTGTGCCACACTACACCACACTGCAGACATAAAGAGACCACCCTCTTCTTCTTCAGCCCTCAAAATCCTCTTCACTCTAAGGACAAGCATATTTAAAACAGCAAAGTTGACGATTTTGTTGCCAAGCTCCAAGAAGTGCTTATCCCTCAGTCTCACTGGGTGGCGAGGAGGACAAGCTGTCTCCGCTATCTCCCCAGCGCGGAAGAAAGAATGGGCGAGAGAAAGAACAGCAAGAGGGAGGACAGACGGAGAAGATTTTTTTGTTGTTGTATTTTTCCAATTGGGGAGGGTAACGGAATTGTTTCAGATGAAGGAGTCAGTGGCTGGTGCTTCGGCCCACACTGACCATTTCTCCTCTCCCTAGCTCTGTCATTCTCACACTCTCTGCTCCAAAACGATAAGATTTAGTGGCATGTCCATGAGCCTAATCTTATTTATTCACTAAAGCTTTTTTGGATCCCAACATCAGTGAGAGAATTAAAGCGGAGCGCCCACTGGGAGGTCAGGAGTTTGGTGCTGGAGAAATATTGTAAGAATGGGAGAATGCCATTCCTCGCGAGTTCAGACCACCCTGGCTTAGTTCGGATGTCGCTTTGTAGTCAGGGAGGGTTTCAGTAGTGTAATGGTGCTTGCTGAAAAGCATGAGTATAACATACAATTATCATGAACATAACACTTATAGAGTACTTATGGAGTGCACCAGTGCCTGCCCACATTTTCAGTGGTGTTGGTTCCCTAACAACTTTTACCATTCATATATATATATATATATATATATATATATATATATATATATATATATATATATATATATATATATATATATATATATATATATATATAAATGTGGATGTGGATGTGCCTGAATACATTTTGGTTTGACTGTGTATAAGCATTTTGTGCGGGAGACCAACTTGATTACGTCATTCGCAGTACTTCATGGAAATTGCTTTTCCCTGCAGAGATATTTAGGTGCGATTTGATGTATTCACAGATAATTGTGTTAGATTTGGCCTATATGTGCTGAAAAGTTGAAAGGAATTAGCATTTTGAATCACTTTTTTTAAGCTTTCCTGTGAATATCAAGAGAATTGCGGCCTGCATTAGCATTAGCAAGCAGCTGTGACAAAACACTGAAAACGCTAGCATTTATCTCACCTAGACCTTTGAGGTCTGGTGCACATTTGGTCCACATTCTTGGCCAGCTTATTCTGACTAAGAACCATCTAATTGGTCAGGAATTGGTTGTGAAGAGAGTGATTAACCTATATTGGATATCTAGTTAAAGGGGTCATGAACTACATTGTTTCCTGTGGTACACTTACTATATACTGTTAGTATGATTTTAATATCAAAAATTGTTTAATATAATTTATAAATAAAAGGCATTTGGACTCTGTTTGAAAGGGCGTGTCTGCTGTGAGACTTCAGTGTAAACGCCCACTGCTGTGATTGGCTAATGTTTTTGCATATGAAATAGCCAGTATTACATGTGGAACTCTCTCAAAAATGTTTAGCACGTTTTTACTATTACAGCTCTCAAGGTTAACTAATCATGAAAAATGTTGATTATAGCATTGTATTTATGTGGCATGAAAGGTTGCAGCGATGATCATCATAGCCGATCACGGACATGTTGAGTGCATGAATGTCATTTCAACTCGATTTCTGCACAATAACAAAAGCTTTCATCATAACTAACAGTGCAAACACAGTGTAAATAAGAGATTCACTGATTATTACGTGAAATTCATAACTCAGTCACTGATAAGGTTTTTTACTTTCACGTTCTATTCTATGACATTAAAATACATCAGTATTACCCCACTCGTGATTTTTTGAAGCTGTTACATGTCTTGAAAAAGGCGGTTGCTAACAAGTGGCTAAATGGGGCCGTCGAAGAGATTAAACGTCATCATGCCGAAGAGCTAAACACAGTCCGCTTTCACAGCCTTGTTATGCTTATGATTGTTCTCTAATAAACTTTTCTTAATCAAAAGTTCTGGGAAAATGTTTTTAGATAAAAGCTGAAAGAGTTATGAGAAGCTTAGTGATGGTGGCGTTGAAATTGTGGGGCCGTAGTATAGCTAGTTTATACCTTACCTTTAGCTTTGTCATGTGTGTTTTGGTTTTGTTCATGTATCATGTTCTTATTTGGTCATGGTCACTGTCATGTTTCCTGGTTTTGTTATGTGCTCCTGTTTGTCATGTGATCCTGCCATGTGCTCCATTGTTATGTATTCCCTAGTCTCTTGTGTCATGTTGTCATTGGTTTATTTAGTCATGTGGGTTCTCAGTTCTGTTCTGTCATTGGTTTATTGTCTTAATTGTTCACAAGTGTCCCTTGTCTTACTCATTAGTCTTGTGTATTTCAGCCCTCATGTTTTCCATGGTATTGGAAAAGTATAGTCAGTGTCGAGCTGGTCGGTCAGCCCGAGTCGAGTCGAGTCAAGTCGAGTCAAGTCGAGTCAAGTCGAGTCAAGTCGAGTCAAGTCGAGTCAAGTCAAGTCAAGTCAAGTCAAGTCAAGTCAAGTCAAGTCAAGCATGCTTCAAGTCAAGTCAAGTCAAGTCAAGTCTGTTCTAGTCGAGTTCAAGTCATCGTTTGTGTTGTATCTGTTCACTTTTATGAATCAACTGCACTTGTGTTCACTTCAACTTGTCTCCAGTGGAAGCCTGTTACAAGGTTTTTACTTATGAAAACTGCATTTAGGCCGCAGTAACACTACAGGCCTTGATGCACAATTCTGATTTGTTGACTATATATATATATTTTTCAGAATTCATGTGTTTTTTTCCTGCTTACACGTTCACGTCATAGCCGATCTGTGCCACATGAGGGAAAAATCGGAATTGGGTCACTTGAACCATGCAGTGTAAATAGGGCCTAATACTTAAAAATTCATAAAAGTTGTGTTCATCTGTGATAATTATCTTGATTGACATGTGTAGGTATTATAAACATTTGTTGATCACAGAGCTTATTTTTAGCAATAATCCAAAAGCCTATGGGAAAATCATATGAGGTTTTTGTCGAAGGAACCAGTGTGAGTCTAACTGCCGGTTGGCCTACAAAGTGACGTCATACCAGCACCCCTCTGATGCTCTTCTCTCCTCATCATCTCACTAACATGCCAGCGGGCGGAGCCAATGTTGCAATGATGAAAGAGGCATTGATCCCGAATAATATTTTAAAAGTTACGTATTAACACCTTTTAACAATGAGACCAGGTTGGTATTTTCAGCATCTTTACTCTTATCATTACATTACAGTCTTCAGAGTCACATGATCCTTCAGAAATCATTATAATATGCAAATGTTCTTCTCAAGAAAACCATTGAAAACAGCTGTGCTGATTAATATTTTTTGTTGAAAACTTGTGGCAGTACTGCTTGGACAGATGGAGGAGGGAAATAAATGATCCGGAAGTAGGAAATGCATATATATAATGAGGAGTTGTAAGAGGAAAAAGGGGAAAGGAGAAACGGATTACCTGAGACAACCGCCTAGTTATTGAGACTGAACTCATCGCTGCTGTGTTTGGGCCAGGCTGGATCGCTAAAGCAGATGTGAGTTGCCGGTGCAATCGCTGTAGTGCGGCTTGTTGCACTTTCGATGCTGGCTGCAGAGCGAAGTAGTCTTTTCGGTTGACGAGTGCGAGTGAGCTGTCCAGGTGAACTCCTGTTTTACTACAGCCCTTAGTTAAACAGCTTCATCCGATTAAAAAACATTTTTCTTCCTATTGGCCAGAGCTCAGCGATCCTCTCCCATGCCCGCATACACACACACACACCGTTTGATCTCACGCAAAGCAAACATAATCAAACATTCAGGCACGCCAATTCATGAGACATTTTCTGATCCTGATATTTTGTTTGAAGTGTGGATGTTTTTTTTGTTTTTTTTTACATAATATAATAATATAATGTGATGTAAGAACTGCTGAATGTTTAAATTTTCCTTACTTGTTATTTCTCTCGCTCATTAGCACCAAACTTTTCCTTGTTATTTAGCACCAAATTAGCACCAAAATTATCCTTACTTGTTATTTCTCTCTCTCATTAGCACCAAACTTTTAACAAATAATAACAAATTAGTGAAAAGAACTTGAACTTGAACCAAGGTGATATTTTGTTGACTGGTGAGAATATAACTGTGAAACTAAAGTTGCTTTAAATATGTTTTTTCGTTTGATTCCTTCCGTGATGACTGGTGAGAATATAACTGTGACACTTAACCTGAACTTGTTGTGATTTTTTATTTATTTTTATTTATTTTTTTATTTAGTGAAAATACAACTGTGAATCTGAACTTTTTTTGTTTGGGACATTTATGGTGGCTTATAGAGCTATTCCGGGGGTAAAGAGAACAAAACGGCTCTCGTATTTGTCAAGATTGAGCTTGTCTGGCACCTATGTAATTACAATTTTCTGTGGGCCCGCCACCCTTACAAACTTGTGATGCATTTTTCAGGATTATTTTATAAGTAGAAAGTTTAAAAGAATAGCAGTTATTATGTAAATCTTTTGGAATGTTATAAATGTTGTTACTGTCACTCTTTATCGATTTAATGCATCCTTTCTGAAATAACATAGGTCTGTTAATTTCCATTAAAAATACAGATCCAAACGTTTTAAATGGTAGTGTGTGTTTATATATATATTTGATTAAATATGTGGCAATCTGAGGACAAGGCCTTCCTCAGCTCAGCTTTCTTCCAAGATTTCTTTAACAGCTTAGAGAGTTTTTCATGCCAATATCACCGTTGGCTTTCTCCCTGAGGGTTTTGTAAAGGCACGGTTCTTTGTGAAGCTGCTTTGGAACAATATGTATTGTGAAAAGTGCTATACAATGAAACTGAACTGAATTATTAACATGACAGGCTAAATAGGAAAACTGAAAACTTAAGTTTCTAAGATTGCTGATGTTTCCATGCTCTAAGCAGCCAATACTTAGCTGCACAAAACACTTTGTAGTTGACACACTGATGATCCAAAACATTATGACCAATCACAGGTGAAGCGAATATCGTTGATCATCTCCTAACAAGGCCACATATTACGGTCTGGGGAGATTATATTCAGCAGACAATTAGTTCTCATAATCAATGTGTTGGATGCAGGAGAAATGGGCAGGAATAAAGATATGAGCGACTTTGACAAGGGTGTCTGGTCTGAGCCAACAGAAGTCACACTACATTTTAATGATGGTTATGGAAGGAATGTGTCACAACACACAGTGAATCGCACTCTGCTGCTTATGGGGCAGTGAAGCGGCGGAGATCAATCAGAGTGCCTATGATGACCCTTGTCCACTGTAGAAAGCGTCTACAATGGGAAATTAATCTTGGAGCAGTGGAAGAAGTTTGTCTGTCCAATGAGTCCTGTTTTCTTTTACATCAAGCAGACGGCCGTGTACGTGTGCGCCATTTACCTGGGAAGTGATGCACTGTGGGACGACAATGAAGCTGTGGAGGGAGTGTGATGCTCTGGGCAATGGTCTGCTGGTAAACCCTGATTCCAGCCATTCATGTGGACATAAATTTCACATGTGCCACCTGCCTAAACATTGTTGCAGAACAGGTACACCCCTTCATGACGATAGTGTTCCCTGGTTAAAAGTTAAAACACACACATTGTTGAGAAATGGTTTGAGGAACATGATGAAGAGTTGCCCTGGCCTCCAAATTCCCCAGATCTCAATTCAAATGAGCATCTTTGATGACCTGGACCAACAAGTTCAATCCACGGCGGCTTCACCTCGCAACCTACAGGACTTGAAGGATCTGCTGACATCATGGTGCCAGATACCACAGGTCAACTTCAGGGGTCCATGCCTCGGCGGTTCAGTGCTGTTTTGGCGGCGCGAGGAGGACTGACAACATATCATAATGTTCTGGCTCATTGGTGTAAACCAAATGTATCACTGTTGCAAAGAAACCCATTTTTATGACCTTCAGTTTTTGTATCAAATTACCATAGAGTTTAATTTGACATCCTTGCCAACAGAAGGATAAAGTGTTTGTAAAGTTGGAAGTGTTTCTCTTTTAAAATAGTGATAAGCAAATTTGTTTGATAGTCTAACATTGCAAAACTATGTGGTCAGATGGATATTATTATTTAATCATGTTGCAATATATTTTGGTCCAAAAACCTTGAATTTATGAACATATGAACCCAATCCCCAGACTTAAATTAGTTTCAATCAGTCTTTTGAAGTAGGCCAATAGAGGGTCGAGTTGCATCATCAGATTGATATCAGGGGAAACGGTCCTCGGTGGTTCGTCAGCTGGACGTAAAGCTGTTCTGAAAGAAATCTATTTTAGTGATATGAGATCAGCGACATCATAAGTGACAAAGAGCCAGTTGATTTGATCATGCACACATGACTAGCTTCACAGTTCTAATGTGCTGTAATTGGTCTCTCTCTCCAGTATCATTTATTTAGCTGGACACATGATAATAATGGCTGTGTGTGAGGACGTGTTTGCTTTCATTATCTTCCTTCCTGTTCAATTACGTTGAAACCGGTTCCCGGAAACCTTCCTATAGTTTTCTGGCTGCTGAAAAAGATGAAGAGGTGGTAATAAACGACATGGAGGGATCTATATATGCAGGGGTATAGGGACTCTCAGTGTGCCTTCAACTCTTTTTACTATAATTAATATTACAGCTCGCTGTCATAACCATGCATGAGAAGTTTCCGTAATCGTTCAGCAAATTCTCTACAAATCCCCACAGCCTAAATCCGCCTAAATCTCCCCCCACGTTTTCCTCTTTTCCTTTCTTTCCCCTTTTCATTTTTCTTATTTAATTTCCTTCTGTTCTCTCCGTCCATAGTCTTTGTTTGTCTTTGACGGCCGTTTGTCTTTGTGCCGAGTACTCTTCCAATTCAATCGTTTGCTCAATCAATCTGTTTTCTCTCCTCCTAGTCCACTCTTCTTTTCTCTCCATCCTCATCTCCTCGTCTTCACTCCATTCATCTATCCGGCTGTCTGTGTGTCCGTCCGTGACTCTCGCCCCCTCCTTCTCGTCTTCCCACCGGTGAACGTCTCTGGGCTCCAGGCTGTCAAAGCCGTTAAGAGCAGCAGCAGTCTCCTCCGATTACACCGTGTTTGGGATTACTGCGTACGTGCTCCATCCCGTTCCATCTGCTCCCAGGCTGATTTTCCGTGCCGTCGCTTGTAAAAGTCGCTGCAGTCGCAGGCAAGCCTCAAAACAGCAGTGTGTGGTGTGTGTGCTGGACCTTGCATGTTCGTGTCTTCTGGCCACATGAGCTCAGCATGGGTTGAGGTCAGAGATCCGCCAGGCTGTGTAGTTCTGGCTAAACCAGAGAATGTGGTCATTTAGTCAACCACATATACATGTGTATGTTAGAGATGTCACGGTAAGGACATTTTCACAAACTATAGACAACGCCGGTATTACTGATAAGACCGGTTTGTTTGTGTTTGTTTGTTCTATTGTTTTTGTTCAGGGAGCCGCTATCAATATGCGCAGTATTGAAATCACTTTTGAATGCACACTCACTTTTCGGTTTTCAAAGCTTATGTGTGTGTGTGTACTGGCATTCAAAAGTTTGGAATTTAGATTTTTTTTGTGTGAAAGAAGTCTCTTATGCTCACCAAAGCTTATTTGGTGAACTTATTTGATCAACAACACTATATTTTAAAATATATTTTATTCCTGGGATTTCAGCAGCCATTACTTCCTTCAGAAATCATCCTAATATGCTGGGGTCATATTCACAAAACATTGTATCTTACAACTAAGAATTCTCCTAATTAGCAGTACACATTTTTAGGTAAGAGTTTCCTCTTAAAACCATTCACAAAGCTGCTGAGACCAACTTTTACTAAAGAATAGAGAGAAGTCTTAAGCTAAGAATAAGGGCGGGACTGACCTTGTTGTTATGGATGATGTCATCACGCTTATTAACTATGCACACAGTATGGCTGATGGGGAGTGGTCTCTGTCAGTGATTTATATTGTGATTTATAATCAGTGATTTATATTTATATTACAGTGACATATTGTATACTGTAAAAATATATATTTTAAAAGTAAGTTACCTGGTTGTCTCAATTTTGAGTTCATTGAAATTAAAATTACATACAATGTTAATACAATGAAAAAATGTCAGAATCGACATCACCCTTTATTCAAATATTATTAAAAGATTTAAACATATTGTGTAATTGTTCAAACCAGCAGCATTTATATGAAATTGAATTTTTGTCACATTATAAAAGTCTTTACTGTCACTTGAATTAATTAATGTGACAGTATTAATTAATATTGAATAAACAACAACAACAACAACAACATTATTTTAAATTGTAATAATATTTCACAATATTACCGTTTACTGCATTTTTCATCATATAAGAAAAAAAATTGGTACACATAAGATACTTCTTTTAAAATCATCAAAAAACGTCAGTATGATGAGTAGAAAGTTCAAAAGAAGCACAATTTATTTCTTTCTGTGAAATTGCAATCATAATATATGATTATTATTATTATATAAATGAATTAATTATTGAATAAATAATTAATGGGCAAACTTCTGCTGCACATTTAATGTTTCAGAAGTATCGGTATCATAAGATTTTTGTGTTCATTTATCAACTGAGGAGTTTTTCCAGTTCACTTTGGCTGTGTGTTTTGGCTGTGTTATGATCTACAGTTATGCCATTAACTCAACTAAGTATTTAAAGAAACGGCAGACAAAATTAGTTGCAATTTAAGACTTCATTTTAGCCCACAAGAACTATAGCTATTTTTTTTAACATGTTCACAGAATTCACTCCAATGGGGTTTTCTGTAAAGATTGTCAGCTCTAGCAACAGTAGCCAAGGTCAACTGAGGGTTAATTACGCTGTATAATGGACACTATTGTAAAGCGTGACCTTACACGGTGTTAGACGGAGATTTTTCTCGGCCCTGCCAATGTCACACCATGAATAAAAAATACACACCATGCGTCAAAAGTTCAGCACTTCTCTGCCCAATTTTATCTTTTAATCTCCAACATTTTACCAGCCTTATTATCACCAGACAAATAGATCAATGGTGTCCCATAATACACACCCCAGATCTGGTTGAGCTGTACTGCATGTTACTAGATCAATACCCAGCTACAGGAGTCCAACTAAAGAAAGAAATTATACATTTAAAAAGAGGATTTATTCTGGGATTATTTTAGGGAAGACACATGTGAGCCCATTCTAATTTGATGGTCTAGGAATATCTAATCTTGATACCACAGTAATTTAAATTGAAAGAGAGAAAGTACGAGGGGATATTTGCACGCTGATTTCTCCTCTCCTGCAATTTAGCGAAACATTTCCATCATATTTTGTTCGCTTTTTACTTTTCTTTCCTTCTATACATTTCCATTTGCATTCGTACATCAAGGTCACATTAACATAACTGGCAAAATATTAAAAGATTTTAAATTTCTTACTCTCACTCTGAACCCCTTATCTACAATGACCGCACTTTGCTTGCTTCAGAAAAGGGGGGAGAGAAAAAAAGAATTAAAAAAAAAAAGAAATGGAAAGAAAAAGAAGCTCCTTTGCATAAAATAGCAAGTTAAAGAAATCTACAACAGTTGCTGAGGAACTCTAAATAATCACTATGCTTTTGGAGATGAATACATTAACATAACTTAGAGCTCTGAAAGTAATCACCAGTCTAAGAGTGCGAGGTCTCCCCAAGGGCTTGTTTCTTTCTGGTCTGTCACTCAGTTTAAACCCTGACCCTCCTAGTAAGAGAATGATTGCAGAACCTAAGCCCTGTGGTTCCCTCTAAGGTGACTTACTAACAAGATGCGAGGTAGGGATTAGTTCATTGCTTTATCAACTGTATAAAAGGAGCAAGAAAAAGTTTGCGGCGGAATATATTTCACTAACAACCATTCAGACATGCTGTCATTGAGTTGGCAAATGTGTCATAGTAGCTGTTTCAATGGTGGCCCTTGAGGGCATGACGTATAGCCGTTAGAGAAGCAAACAAAACTTGACAGGGCGACAACATTAAGCTGCAAAAACATTTTCTAAAATGCTTGATTTTTCATAATATTCTATGTAACCAGTAATCACACCCTGCTGAAAAAACAAAACAAACAAAAAAACTGCCTGAACTGGTCTAAACTGGTCTCCTAGTGAAGTCTAGTTTGCTGGTTTTTGAGAAGTTTTGGAGCACTTGTCACTCTGGGAGGCTGACCATCCAGACCAGTTTAAAACAGCGAAGACTTGCAAATCAGGATAGCACATTATCTTATGCTACAGAGGTTAATGCTTCTTTAAAGCATGAAGATAAATCTGTGCTGAAAAAAGCTATCTTAAAAAGGAGTAGTCCACCCTCATATCATTCCAAACCTATAGTCACGTTTCCACCACAGGAAAATTTCCCCAGGAACTAGGAATTTTGGTGTGGTACTAGTTTGTTCCGCAAGGACCAGGGTCTAAATGAAGTTCTGGGTAAAAATTCACCCCACAGAAAGTCCCTGCTCACGAGGTAGTACTTTGTTAAAGTTCAGAATCTTTCGGGATGGGACTTGGCCTTTGAACATGCTGATTGGTTCAATAAAGCATTGTATTTCAACCACAGTTTTTAAAATCTGTTGCGGTGCATGAAGTAAAGGCCTGTTTCCACCGAAATTACCCAGAACAATTTATCCCAGGAACTTTTTTTCCCCAGATCACAGTGGGGTCTAAAGCACTGTGACGATTAGGCCGGTGTTAAGCCTTTAGTAAAGCCTGAACCTCATTGTCGCTCAATCGGTCATATTTTTAAAACTCCATTGTTGATTTGAATAGCAAACAGCTCTAACTGCACACAGCACAACAGACTTTTAAAAATGGTGATTGAACTGAAATGCTGCGTGGAGTCAACCAATCAAAATGTTGCGTGAACTCAACAAATCAGCATGTTCAGTGCCCAAGTCCCACCGCCGAAAGTTTGAAAAAGTACTACCTCGCAAGTAGGGACTTTCTAAGGGGGATTTTTTTTACCCTGAACTTCATTTAGACCCTGGTCACTGCGGTCAAAACACACAGAGATACCGCCCTAAAGTTCTTATTTTTCTGGGGAAAGTTCCTTCGATAGCAATGCAACTTAAGGGTTATTTGGTCCTAATTTGGATTTATTTGCATAATCATAACGCTACTTTAGACCACGATAGAAACAGATAGCAACAAGTGTTGGGAAAAAGTTCCTGGGACAAATTTTTCCGGTTAATTTGGGTGGAAACGCGGCTTATATGACTTTCTTCTGTGGAACATGAAAGTCGGTATTCTGGTTACCAAAAAGTTTTAGTTCCCATTGAATTCCAGTGTTTGTCCATTCAATGGAAGTCGATGGGAGACAAAACTGTTTAGTTACCAACATTCTTTAAAATATCTTCATTTTTGCTCTACAGAAGAAAGAAATGCATGCATATCGATTTAGAACAGCATGAGAGAGAGAGTAAAGGATGGCAGATTATTTATTTTTGGATGAACTACCCCTTTAAGATGGTTTGCTGGTCTTAGTTGGCCTCCTGTTTAGTCTGGTCCTTTGGCTGGTTTTAGTTGAATTTAGACACTTCCACCCTGAAGTCTATGTAAACCAGGCTGGGAGACCACCTTAAACCAGATTAAGATCTTTAAACAAGCTCAGGCTATTTTTAAGATGTTTTTGCTTTCAGTGGAGCTTCTACAGGATTCAGTTGATTTTGTAGAATGGCTGAAATGGAGGGAGGCCGTCGCACAGAGCATTTGCATTCCTTTAAACGTCCTCATCTTCATTCCACTCCCTTGGTAATCACAGACTGCTAACAGAGATCGGAGCACCGTTGATGGTTGTGGCGAGAGGGAGAAGGAGAAGGGAAAAAAAAAACTCATTTGCAAATGCTGGTGAAGTTGTGTACTTAAAACTCTCCCCTCATCCTCTCTCTTAATCACTCTCTCAATCGCTTTCTCTCTCACACGCTCCTCATAAAATCCCCCTATTAGCATATTCTTCGTCTCAAGTTCATAAAGAAGCACATATGGACTTGGCGTGCATAAGGCTGTCCATTTAATGAGCAGCACGGGTGCACTCTATCTCTGATATCAGCCCAAAAGTATGTGTGTGACACTTTGTGTTGTATGGCCTCCTGACATCACATCCTCAAGGAACACACAAAGCATTTTATTATTTGCGAAGATGAATGAATGGAAGAATAAAGATGTCTTTGGTCTTTCTGAATCGAGTGGACTGTGCAGCAACATTGCAACACATTCTGTAGCTTTTCTTCCTCTGCGGTTTGCATTGGCTGATATGAAGGCCTGAGAGATGAGTCTGGCTCTTTTTAACTGCGAACACAGATTCCATTTGAATACGGTGTGATAGCGCCGCCGTGTCGCGTTGTGACTTCCATCGGCTTCCCTCGTCACAAGCCTCTTTTTTATGCCGCTTTTGTGATGCGAGTGGCAAGATGCTGCTTCGGGGGAGGCTTGTGTAGCCTCTTTCTGTCTCAACACTTGCAAATGGGAAAAAGAGAAACACACCCTATAATGCATTTTTATGTCGGACGTATCTCTTTTTCAGCGTGTAGTATTGCAGATCTTGCAGTCGAACTGTACCAAATTGTGCTGATAATATAAGGAATAATGATATAATGGGATATCATCATTTCAAAAGCATTTCCAAATCTGTCGAGCACATCTTGGATGGTTGTATACATGGAAATCTGAAACTTTCATGTCAGAACAAGAACAAAAAGCAGTATGTCCAGATTATACTTCATTATGCATTATGCATTATGCATTACGAAAACAATTGCATATCATTACTGTAATGCAAACAAAAAAAAATCCTTATAATTCTATGTGGGGTACCTTCAGATTTGGGATTGGTAATATTTGTTGTACATGTTTTTCCTTCATAACTTAGTTTATAATGCTGATTTACTAAACAGGGCAAATTAGCGTGAGCACAAGTCCAAAACAGCGTTGATGGGAGTGGAAAGTTTTGCGCTTGATCTACTGACAACGCGCAAGTTAAAGATTACAGAGAAAGCGGATCACTTCCATAATGACCAGCGCAATCTACCAGGAGCAGCACAAGTTAGCACGTTGTTTAAGACATGCTTTTTTGAAGGTGGCAAATAATGGCGCGATCGCCAGTAGATTGACTAGCACAAACCATAGTAAATCACCTTGCATGATTCATTTAAATACTGTCTTCCCATGAATTCCCATGAAGCCACTTTTCAGTGCTATTTTTTTTCTTTAATAGAGCTAATCTTTTCTTTTTTTTTCTTTTTTCTTTTTCTTTAAATTTTGTCTTTAGATTTTGTCACGTTACGTGTGACCTTCAGTATATCAACGCTAAGGATTTCACTGCCTAAATTCTAGATTAAATATAGATTAATCCTTATTAAAGCTACACAAGTTATTCAGTCAAAAGCAGTGAGGGATTTTCGATTTTTATTTTATTCTTTGATTTAAGTTAATGACAGACAGCAATTATATAATTGTATATAAAACAATTATAAAACAATTATATTTTATTATATAAGAAATATATAATATAACACCTAATATATAATATAACACCTATTGTCTATTACAATATTACAATTTTGTTTATTAATCTCTATTTCTGTAGCTTGCGCTCTTTGGACCACAGTACTTGTTATACATTTTAATGATCAAGTATGAATGTGGAGGGCTGACTGTCGAGTATTACTTCTGCACAAACTTTCATTTTTAATGGTCCTAAAAATAGGCTTCATTTTTTTATTGCAAAATATAGTTTTAATTTTCAGGTGAGATGTGTTTTTATAAGATTCACTGCTAGTTCAACTGTGATAGCGTCTCTGTAGAAACGGGGGGGAAAAAGAGAAATAAGAAGTACTTTTTCCACTACCAGCAAGAGAGAGATAAAAGCAGACGGTTTTTCTCAATCACGAAATGACCTCCCTTACCGAGTGCCTTCAGATTACAAACACACATGTAGAAGTGCATAAACACATTGCTATTCATGTAGCGCTAGCGAGTGAGCACCTTTATTTAGAATTGTCTGAATGACGGCCAGTGAGCTGTTGACACTGCACTGAATCTGCTCCCCGGGGTTTAGATAATGTGAAGATCTACTGATGGTTGTGAGACTGACAGAATGTGAAGGGGCCTGAAAGAGAGCGAAGATGAAAAAGCGTGAAAGAGCTAAAGCGAGAACAAGGCTGTGTTTTGACTTGGCTGACTTTCTGCTAACCGACAGAATGAGTGAATGAAAGGGCTTCGCAGACAAACCGAGGACAGGGGAAAGGATCGCGCAGACGTCGGAAAAAGAGCCAGATGAAGGGAAAGCTCACAGCTGTCTCCCAACAGAAGGAAGCAGCACTCTCCTGATGTTACAGGTGCAGACCCCCTCCTTTTCTTCTCGCTCTCTTTTTCTCTCTCACTGAAGGTTGTCTGGCGTGAACGCCCTCAGTAAATGTCAGAACAAGCTGCTGCTCTTCCCAGACCACGCAGTGGGAGAACCACCAACCTCATCGCCTTGGCAACCCCTTGTCTCTCATCCGAAAGAAAAAGGCGAGGAGAAGGAGAAGAAAAGGGCTTTTATGTCGCTGACCCCCCTCCTTTCCGTACGCACACACTCAGACATGCCCATCAACACTCCCCGAGAGACCCTTCTGAGACCTGAAACATGTGGGTGAGCTCCCAGGCTTTCTGAAAGGACTGGAAAGAAAGGAGAGCACTGAGAAAAAAAAAGAAAAAAAAAACTTTGCCAGGGAAATGTTGTAGACTATGTATAGACTTATATGATAGACTGGCTAGATTGACTGATAGGAGAATTGGTAACACCTTAGTTCACCAGGTTCACTTAGTTACCATGAACTAACAATGAAAAATTGTAAAGCATATTAATCTGAGGGTACGTTTACAAGACCACGAGGTACTAAAATGCGCGTTTTTCACATGCAGAAGGTAATGTTGTCAAAATGATCCCCGTTCACACGGATCCTAAAAACGCTGTATTCTGCTGCCGAGCCAATAGTTTGCGATGTAAAGAAACACTGCGCCTATAGATGCAAGATGCCACCGTTCTCACAAATTCATGTTTTTAAAATATTTTATTTTGGCAAGGTTGCCTGCTAAAATTCGTATTCCTGGGTCTATATATCACATAATTGGGGTCGCTTCAACCTGCAGACATGGAGAACAACCCGTGGGAAAAACACGGACTTGGCAACACAGTGCAGTTGAGTTCTGTTGACATTTGACAACTAACGTTACGCATCGCTCCGTTGCTCTGATTGGTTGTGGGTCTATCCAATTAAGGTCTTTCCTGGTTCGGTTGAAACAAGCCCCATAATCACAGCCCAATGGAGCCGTATCGACTCATATTCTGACTAGAATTGAGTATGACCTCGTCAGGCTAGATAATAGTATCAATTTCAAGCACGTGCACTTTTGAACTTTTTCAGGCCCTGAAACGCTGTTATCGTGTAAATGAATGGCCAAAACACATAACAAGTTTTAAATTTTTAGTTGAAAACAGTGTTGTGTAAATGCCCCTTCATTTAATATTAACTTCAACATTTATTAATGCATAATTCAATTCAAAAGTTGTATCTGTTAGCATTATTTAATGGGCCTGAGCTAACTCGAACTAACCATGGACAGTTGTGTGTGTATAAACTAACAAATATGAATAAATACTGTAACAAATATATTGCACATTGTTAGGTAATGCATTAACTACCATTAACTAATGGGATATTAGTGTGAAGTGTTGATTTAATAGCCACTAGGGCTGGTTTTTCACTTCTGTCTATTTGGGACTATATGTTTGTTAAAACAACTTGCATGTGTAATGCAAGTCTTTAAAATAAAAACACTTTTAGTTTATTTTAATTAAGCAGAATTCTCAGAATAATTGCTAAATTAGACTGGTGAAAATGCCAGAAATAGATTTAAATATTCTGATAACAATTCACTAGGCAAATATACAATGACATCTCACTTTAAGTTTTTGACAGATTTTGAATGCTTTGTATCTGTAGATTTTTTACTCTAATTTCTGAGGCTCTAGTGGCACCAATACTGGCAAAAAAATATTTTCTAAACTCCTGAAATCCATACCAATCTGTCATTGGCTGACTAAACAGGTAGTCCCGCCCCAAGCGCGTGCCATTGGTAGAGGCACTGCTGCTCTTTCATGCCACACTCGCTTACTTTTTCCAAGTAAACTGGAAAAGTAAAACATATTTTAATATCCAAAAATCTAAATTTCTACTTCACTGCTGGATGGCTTAAAAGTATAAAGTGCATATATAGGACACTTAAGGCAATTTTTTCTATAAAACAAGTCTGTCTCTTAGATTCAGCTTCTAAGATGCACTATGGTCATGAGAGATGTCTTATTATTTTTTCCCCCTCCCTACTGTGTAAGCTCCATATTCTCTGTGCAGTGCAAGCCTTATGTGTCATCAGACCACATGGGGCCATTTTGTTGGATGGTACTTTGAGACTGCAGGTGCTCTCTCTATAATGGCTGCTGGGACTGCATTTCTTCCTCCAAAGTGCCCTGTCTTTCTCTTTCTCGCAGTCTTTCTCTCCCTATGTGCCACCTCTTACTGCGTCCCTGCAGCTGAGCTTCTACCTCTTGAAAACTGTTGTTTGTGTGGTATTTTTCATGAGAGAGAGAGAGAGAGAGAGAGAGAGAGAGAGAGAGAGAGAGAGAGAGAGAGAGAGAGAGAGATTGAGAAGAGGGTGGGTGGGTGTGTAGTCTGGCTTTATGGCGATGTTCCATCAGGTCGCTGTGGCGACAGCGTTTAGCAGAGCTCCTCAGGGAGAGAGGAAAAGACTGTAAGAGGAAGCAAGTGAGAAAAGTAAGTATAAATGCGTGAGTGAATTAATAAGGTCAGCAATATACTTTAGGCAAGTGTTCCTGTTGAACATGTCATCTTGCTTTTGTTGAGTTGGTAACTAAGAAAAGTGTTACTGGAGAGTGTAATCTGTTTTCTGTTTTCTGTTAGCGTTCCCATTCATCTCAATGGCAACGGCTGACATAACTGGTTGTTTGACAGCAGTACAATAACACATCATCTTATTTTTTTTTTTTATTTAACCTTATTTTAAACTCAAATTGGCTGACAGCACCACAATGATACAAACAGGACATTTATTTTCATTTGTATTGTATTATTAACACTGACTGGCTGACAGCACAACAATAATACATACAGTACATTTTTAATTTAATTTAATTTAATTTATTATTGACACTAATTGGCTGAACACACCACAATAACACATACAGTACATTTCTTTTATATTTATTTTATTCTTTATTTGAAACACTAATTAGCTGACAGCACCACAATATCACATGTGGTGCAAATATTTTATTTCGTAAAACAGATTGATTTTTTAACACTGATTTATTTTATTTTACCACTAATGCATATACAGGTCCTTCTCAAAAAATTAGCATATTGTGATAAAAGTTAATTATTTTCCATAATGTAATGATACAATTAAAATTTCATATATTTTAGATTCATTGCACACCAACTGAAATATTTCAGGTCTTTTATTGTTTTAATACTGATGATTTTGGCATACAGCTCATGAAAACCCAAAATTCCTATCTCAAAAAATTAGCATATTTCATCCGACCAAAAAAAGAAAAGTGTTCTTAATACAAAAAAAGTCAACCTTCAAATAATTATGTTCAGTTATGCACTCAATACTTGGTGGGGAATCCTTTTGCAGAAATGACTGCTTCAATGTGGCGTGGCATGGAGGCAATCAGCCTGTGGCACTGCTGAGGTGTTATGGAGGCCCAGGATGCTTCGATAGCGGCCTTAAGCTCATCCAGAGTGTTGGGTCTTGCGTCTCAACTTTCTCTTCACAATATCCCACAGATTCTCTATGGGGTTCAGGTCAGGAGAGTTGGCAGGCCAATTGAGCACAGTAATACCATGGTCAGTAAACCATTTACCAGTGGTTTTGGCACTGTGAGCTGGTGCCAGGTTGTGCTGAAAACGAAATCTTCATCTCCATAAAGCTTTTCAGCAGATGGAAGCATGAAGTGCTCCAAAATCTCCTGATAGCTAGCTGCATTGACCCTGCCCTTGATAAAACCCAGACCATCACTGACTGTGGGTACTTGACACTGCACTTCAGGCATTTTGGCATATCCTTCTCCCCAGTCTTCCTCCAGACTCTGGCACCTTGATTTCCGAATGACATGCAAAATTTGAGCGACAGTCCAGTGCTGCTTCTCTGTAGCCCAGGTCAGGCGCTTCTGCCGCTGTTTCTGGTTCAAAAGTGGCTTGACCTGGGACGGTTTGACCACACGCCTGTGCACGGTGGCTCTGGATGTTTCTACTCCAGACTCAGTCCACTGCTTCCGAGGTCCCCAAGGTCTGGAATCGGTCCTTCTCCACAATCTTCCTCAGGGTCCGGTCACCTCTTCTCGTTGTGCAGCGTTTTTTGCCACACTTTTTCCTTCCCACAGACTTCCCACTGAGGTGCCTTGATACAGCACTCTGGGAAAAGCCTATCTGCTCAGAAATTTCTTTCTGTGTCTTACCCTCTCGCTGAGGGTGTCAATGATGGCCTTCTGGACAGCAGTCAGGTCGGCAGTCTTACCCATGATTGCGGTTTTGAGTAATGAACCAGGCTGGGAGTTTTTAAAAGCCTCAGGAATCTTTTGCAGGTGTTTAGAGTTAATTAGTTGATTCAGATGATTAGGTTAATAGCTCGTTTAGAAACCTTTTCATGATATGCTCATTTTTTGAGATAGGAATTTTGTGTTTTCATGAGCTGTATGCCAAAATCATCAGTATTAAAACAATTAAAGAGCTGAAATATTTCAGTTGGTGTGCAATGAATCTAAAATATATGAAATTTTAATTTTATCATGACATTATGGAAAATAATGAACTTTTATCACAATATGCTAATTTTTTGAGAATGACCTGTAGTACAATCCAGGTGGAAAAATTATTTCATGCCGTTAAGCTGTCCGTAACTTTTTTTGTGTTCAAGATTTACACAATGTATATAATGAGAATGTACAACATGAATCCATTTTCCAAACCGTGTTTTTATCTTACCATGGATCATTATGGTACACTTATAATAAGTGTTTATATTG
>CM040911.1:24237940-24262940 GCA_023029165.1 Gobiocypris rarus
CATGTCTAGAAACCAGAAATCATGCAGATTTGGAGCTTTATTCTTTTGACATGGACCAGCAAAGCAATGCCCTAGCAACCACTCTTAACATCTTGGCAACTGCACAGCAAAGGCCCAGCCCAAACACCACTCATATTTTCTTCAGTAAATGTAAAACTATAGCTTTGTATGCCTTACTGTTCAAATGTTTAGCAGTAAGAAAGCTTTTTTATTTTATTTTATTAAGAAATTAATACTTTGTCGACAAGAATTTGATCCAAATTAATGACATTTATAATGTTACAAAAGATTCCCTTTCAAGTAAATGTTTTTCTTTTGAACATATTCATAAACGAATCCTTAAAATAATGTTGCACAAAAATGTTTCCACGAAATATTAAGCAGCATTATTGATAATAATAAGAAATTATTATTGAGTAGCAAATCATCATATTAGAATGATTTCTGAAGGATCATGTGACACTGAAGACTGGAGCAATGATTCTGAAAATTCAGCTTTTATTACCGGAATAAATTACATTTTAAAATATAGTCAATAGAAAAATCATTGTAATAATATTAGCAGTCTTGGTGAACAAATAAGACTTCTTTCAAAAATTATTATTATTATTATTTTTTAACTCTAACCAATCCTAAAGCTTTTGAACGATAATGTACATAAATGAATAGCATTTTGGGCTATTCTTGCACTATTTTAAACCTACTGTATTTAGTTCCTGAGGATTGAACTGATTTATTTTATTTTGTTGTGCTTTTTTAGAGGTCTCCTTCTACTCCCAAAAAGAACTGGCAAGTAAGAATATTTTGGACCCTACTTCACCTCTTCAGTGGTGGCATGCTTTTGACAGAAGAGGTTTAAGGTCACCCTGACCCTTCCTTGAGGGGAGCTTTAAAAGTCCAAGCCTGGATTGAATGTTGTAAGAGTCTCACATGCTTCCAATGGGAAGGCAGTTTGGATTCATGTCTGTGTTGGATGATGATGCTGATGTGAGAGCAGCATGTGGAGTACTGTGTGAATTATCTTATTACTGAAACGCTGTAGGATGAAATCACTGGGCCCAGGCAGGGGGAGGAAAAGCCCAGCTGACAGCCATATAGAAAGAGTCCAGAGCCCCCCAGCCGGCAGCCGGGACATCACCATCTGGAGCGAGGCCTACACGCCATGCTGGGCCTGTCAGAAAGATGGAGCTCTTTTCACAACACACTTTTGTCCATCCTCTTTCTCCTTCGGTGAAGCTCTCACTATCCAGCCGAGTGTTCACAGTCTTCTTCCCAATAAAGCCCTCCCACTGGACGGATTGTTCCATTCATCTGCGGTAGGGAGGAGTTGGATGGACATCACTCATCCGGGATTGTACAAAATAGTTAACAAGCACAATGGTTACATTTACACTAATCCATTGATGGTTATCGGCATCCCTTAGGCATTAAATCCGGTGTGGTTGAGAACTAAATGTCATTGACTTATTCCGTACCTCTTTAAAAATATATTTTTCTAAAAAATATTTATCATTAATGGTCTTAGCTATTGATATTCGACTGATTTAAAAACACTTCTTTGGTTGTTTAAGTGCCAATAACAAATGAAGAGTAATTTGTGTTCTTTGCTTAAAAAAAACATATTTAGCATTTTAGGCAGGTTAAATGGTCTAAACTAGCCAAACACCAACTTGATCAGGTTGGGAAACCCTCTTAAACTAACCAACTACCCAGCAAACCATCTTCGACTGGTTTAAAAATGGATTTCTTGCTATTTCAGTGCAAAGACCAAATGAAGAGTATTTGTGTTTTTGCCTAAAAAAAGATGTCTTTAGCATCTTAGGCTGGTGAAATGGACTAAACCAGCTAAACACCAGCTTGGCCTGGCTGGAAGGCCATCTAAACTAACTAAAAATCCAACAAACCATCTTAGACTGGTTTAAAACTGTCTTCTTGTTGTTTCAGTGCAAAGGCAAAATGAATAGTAATTTGTGATCTTTGCTTAGCAAATGTCTTTAGCATCTTAGGCTGGTTAAATATTATAAACCAGGTAAACACCAGCTTAACCATCTTCAACCAACCAACCACCCATCAAACCATCTTAGACTGGTTTAAAACTCATTCTGATTGTTTCACTGCAAATTAAGGCAATGACCACAAGAAGAGTAATTAGGACTTTTTCTTTTTTTATTTTGTGATAGGTTGACAATATTAGCTATACACTGGACAGTAGCCTCCAGATGTCAGACGTATGGGGTGACATCTGTTTTGATTGTCTCCAGGCGATGCTGCCTTCTAAAATACATGATGCTGCCAAGAAGACTGTCAGACTAATGATCTGTGTGTTGCTTTTGTTTGGCTATCTCAGTCAGGCTAACCGTGCTGTATTAGTAACCATTAGTTATATTAATCTGCCGAATACCTTGCGACAGAGTTGGCAACTTGTCACAGACATCTGTTAAATTGGTGTGTCCCTAAAACATGTTCTTATTAGTTTCTGCTAGCTGCAGAGTGAGGCTAAGCTAGCATGCCATCCCAGGAAATTAGCCTGGTAGCATACCAGACACAGTGGTTTATTTATTTTTAAGCTGACTGCTAAAGTTGGAGAGTGGTATCCCTCTGTGACTCTGTAAACAAACCAGACAAGAGAAGAGATAGTTGGAGGATAGAGCCGAGGGTAGCCGTTCACCTCCATGCCAGAGGCAGCTAGCAGAAGAAGCGAATCTAACAAATCCCCTCGTGATCTGAAAGCACACTTCTATGTGGAGGATGTAAAGATCTGACTTGGCCAAGCAGGAAAGTCTCCTGTTGATGGTTATTCACCGGACTTTCTAAATTCGCTCTGCCCATAATGCAGGTTTTGAACTCGAGGGGTGAAGTCTGGAGCAGTGCAGCTAAGCAGACCTGTCAGCCCTTTCAGTTGCATTCAATGTATTTGTTATACTCTTCCCAAACAACCATTTGAGCATGACCAAGGCAAAACCTCTGAGGATCTTATTTGGGAAACTTCCTTTACCCTTATTTCAACTCTTGGTTTCTTTCTTTTTTTTAATTGATAATTGAATAAGCTATCGCCATGTAATCAATTAAGACCTTGATCCCGGCCTCAGAGCAGCAGTTAATTGGCTTGTGCCAATGAGAGCCCGGGAGATCAAGCTGAGGTATTAACAAAGATGAAGTTTCAGAGGTCATTTGCAGGTTTTCTTTATTGCGTTGATTGCAGAACTGCTCAAGAGCGACTGGGACTAAAATAGAAACACAGTGCAAAAAGCTTCAGTGGGGTGTCTCCATCTTTGATCTCGTTTTGCATGAAGGTTCCCCGGCTTCCGGCCTTTGACGGTCGGAAGAAGCATCCGGAAAATTCCACACCGCCTGCAGTCACTACCTCTTTGTAACCTGCGAGGAATGAATGAGGTATTGGAGGGGAAAAAAACCTTCATCGATCTCTCCTCACCTGCTTTTTTTTTTTTCCTCACTTTTCCGCTCTGTCCTCTAAAAACATGTCTTTTTCACTCAGTTGACTTCCATTCAAAGCCAGCCAGCGATGGTGAATGCTTGACTAGGTTGCTTTGGCCCGGCAGCCCCCTGGGTCCTGGGCAGTGGCCTGAAAGGAGCCTGAAGCTGCAGCCGAATAGAGAGCCAAAGCAGGCAGGGGGCTAATAGCGGTGGATGGGATTGTCTTAACGGTGCGGGAAGGGAGGGGGACGGGAGCAGAGAGAGTCGAGGGCTAGAACCATCTGCTTTTGTGGTGGTGAGCATCAAAGCCAGGAGGAGCACGGCGGGAGATCTCCTTTCACCAGGGACACATTGCATATGGGCCTCATATTTCTCCAGGACGGCATCCTGCAGACCTTTGGGAGCCAGTCGTAGCCTCTTCTATTCTCTTTTATTCCCCTATTTGGCTCCACTAAAAGCCAAATAGGTGTGAAAAGACAGGAATTCCCTATTATTTACCCTGGGAATTTAGATAATAGATGAGTTTGTTTGACCCAGCAGAACCTGAGTAGCAAACTCTCCACTCTCGTTAATTTTAGCAAGTTTTTAAGCTAGAAACCAAATCCTTTGCTTTATTTTTGTTAGTGGAGAGGAATTAAAAATGGGTCACTGCATGGCTCAGAAAAAAAACATGCTCAGAGGATGATTAATTATTAAAGTGACTAATACTACATTTGCCTCAGAGCGCTTGTGACTTTAATCCATGGCAGGGGCACAACTACCAGCACTCGACTCCCCATTTGTGAATCCCTCCCTCTCTGTTAGTCTCTCCCCCTTTTTCTTCGTCTATCCCTCAAGCTAAATTCAATTTCAGATTCAATTAGCTTTATTGGCATGACCAAGATACATATTTGAACTGCCATAGTTTTATCACTCTGCTGTGTCAGTCCCTTCTCGCTCTCGCTCTTACACTCGGCCTCTATCCTCCCACACCTCCTTCATCCCTTACTTCTGTAAAGTGCTGAGTAAGAGTCTGTTCTGGCCGTTTTGACAACACTTAGACACAATGTTTAACTCTTTTCCCGTCATTGACGGATGGCAGATAGGGGACGCTATTATGCATCTTTGAAAGTGTGCTAAATCTCCTGATCAAAACACGTGCGAAGAAGAAACAAGCAATATCACATGTAATAGCCTCATAGCATAATTGCCTAAGTCATTTTTTTTTGGCCAAATATGATCTGGGCAATTATGCTATGAGGCTAACGATATGTAAAAAACCCCGCAATCATCAACATTAAACCGCATATAAATCAAAACTGCCTAATTTTACTGAATGAAATGCCGACGAGGTCTAGAACTATAAGCTTTGGGGGTGTTGATGGACTCGATCTATGTTTTGATCATCGTTCTGAAAACTGATCTGGATGTAGTCTTTGACAAAAGTATTGATAAAAATGGAGCTAGAATAAAATTTTAAAAGCAGCGAGTCTGTTCTTTCTATTGATACATTGCATATTCAGATATTCATAAAACTAAATATTTTGGGGACCATGAAACTTTTGTGAAAATTATCAAAAATGCTGGCAGGGAAAGTGTTAAATTATCTAAACCACGGTCCATGATATTGACATGATATATACAGTATATACATTAGTATTACATTTTATTTTGTAATTACAAAAAAATTATGTGATTTAATTAATAATTTGATTAATGTACATAATATTTATAGAAACATACATCAATATATATATATATATGTGTGTGTGTGTGTGTGTGTGTGTGTGTGTGTGTGTGTGTGTGTGTGTGTGTGTGTGTGTGTGTGTGTGTGTGTGTGTGTGTGTGTGTGTGTGTGTGTGTGTGTACTTGTCTACCTATCTAACAGGGGACCTTGGTGTCATACACACTCACTAACAGGGGACCTCTGAGCCAAGAGGACATTTTCCAGGTCCCCTGTTGGTCATGCTTTAAATCATGTTAAAATCAAGTAAAAACTAAAAACGCTCTGGTCATATTTTTAAATGGTTGACCAAGTAGGGACCTACAGATGTGTGTGTTCACATCATGTTAAACTCAAGAAAAACATTTTAGTGAATTTTTAAAAATTTTGACCAAGTGGGGACCTATGTGTGTGTGTGTGTTTAAGGGCATTCTCAGCAGCCCCTGTAGGCTGGAGCAGGAACTGTAATGGCCCTTAAACACACGTCGTTCACACACACTCTTTTGTTTGAATGGCCTGCTGGCCCAGAGAGGCTCTGCTGTTTAACAGGCTGCTTACTAACGGAACAAGTATTATATATCTGTTTACTAGATACCTGACTAGTTCAAACTTTGCATTACATTAAAATTAAATGCTACACAGGATCCAAGAAAAATAATAAAAAATCTAAACAACCAGGATGTACAAAGAAATATATCTGCAATCAAAATGTGTGTCCTCAGTTTCTACAAATAAAATACATATATTTTTATTATTATGCCTATATTTATCAAAATAAACAGAAAATGGTACAAACTTTGCATCTAAAGTTCTTTTAAACAAGTGTAAACATAGACATTATTAAAAACATTGGTAACACTTTACAATAAGGTTGTATTAGTTAACATTAGTTAACGCATTAGTTAACATGAACTAACCATGAACAACATCTCTATTCAGCATTAGTTCATCTTTGTTAATGTTAGTTAATATAAATACAGCTGTTCATGTTAGTTCACAGTGCATTAACCTCATGTAAAATGTGCCGTAAAAGGCCCACCTTGCCACCTTATACATTTATGAGTTTTTTAAACAAACAACTTTTTTTTATTAATGATTTACCAAATGGCTCTGGTCTCCTGTTAGATAGTAAACCACAACGCCTGTGTGTTTGCTTTGACATTTCTTACTATCACAAATACACTGTAAAGATTTAGAGTTTTTAAAGCAATAACTGAGTTTTAAGGGTTAAATCAAGCAGAAATCTCTCTCTAATGTATTAATTACAGGTCATCATTGAATATTAATTATGTTAAACACACACTGACTCTGGTCCCCTGTTAGATAGTAAAACACAACGCCTGTGTGTTTGCTGTGACATTTCTTACCATCTCAAACACACTGTAAAGATTTAGAGTTTTTATAGCAATAACTGAGTTTTAAGGGTTAAATCAAGCAGAAATCTCTCTCTAATGTATTAATTACAGGTCATCATTGAATATTAATTATGATAAACACACACTGACTCTGGTCCCTGTTAGATAGTAAACCACAACGCCTGTGTGTTTGCTGTGACATTTCTTACTATCACAAACACACTGTAAAGATTTAGAGTTTTTATAGCAATAACTGAGTTTTAAGGGTTAAATCAAGCAGAAATCTCTCTCTAATGTATTAATTACAGGTCATCATTGAATATTAATTATGATAAACACACACTGACTATGGTCCCCTGTTAGATAGTAAACCACAACGCCTGTGTGTTTGCTGTGACATTTCTTACTATCACAAACACACTGTAAAGATTTAGAGTTTTTATAGCAATAACTGAGTTTTAAGGGTTAAATCAAGCAGAAATCTCTCTCTAATGTATTAATTACAGGTCATCATTGAATATTAATTATGATAAACACACACTGACTCTGGTCCCCTGTTAGATAGTTAACCACAACGCCTGTGTGTTTGCTTTGACATTTCTTACTATCACAAACACACTGTAAATATTTAGAGTTTTTATAGCAATAACTGAGTTTTAAGGGTTAAATCAAGCAGAAATCTCTCTCTAATGTATTAATTACAGGTCATCATTGAATATTAATTATGTTAAACACACACTGACTCTGGTCCCCTGTTAGATAGTAAACCACAATGCCTGTGTGTTTGCTTTGACATTTCTTACCATCTCAAACACACTGTAAAGATTTAGAGTTTTTATAGCAATAACTGAGTTTTAAGGGTTAAATCAAGCAGAAATCTCTCTCTAATGTATTAATTACAGGTCATCATTGAATATTAATTATGATAAACACACACTGACTCTGGTCCCTGTTAGATAGTAAAACACAACGCCTGTGTGTTTGCTTTGACATTTCTTACCATCTCAAACACACTGTAAAGATTTAGAGTTTGTATAGCAATAACTGAGTTTTAAGGGTTAAATCAAGCAGAAATCTCTCTCTAATGTATTAATTACAGGTCATCATTGAATAGTGATCATGTTAAACACACACTGACTCTGGTCCCCTGTTAGATAGTAAAACACAACGCCTGTGTGTTTGCTTTGACATTTCTTACTATCACAAACACACTGTAAAGATTTAGAGTTTTTATAGCAATAACTGAGTTTTAAGGGTTAAATCAAGCAGAAATCTCTCTCTAATGTATTAATTACAGGTCATCATTGAATATTAATTATGTTAAACACACACTGACTCTGGTCCCCTGTTAGATAGTAAACCACAACGCCTGTGTGTTTGCTTTGACATTTCTTACCATCTCAAACACACTGTAAAGATTTAGAGTTTTTATAGCAATAACTGAGTTTTAAGGGTTAAATCAAGCAGAAATCTCTCTCTAATGTATTAATTACAGGTCATCATTGAATATTAATTATGTTAAACACACACTGACTCTGGTCCCCTGTTAGATAGTAAACCACAACGCCTGTGTGTTTGCTTTGACATTTCTTACCATCTCAAACACACTGTAAAGATTTAGAGTTTTTATAGCAATAACTGAGTTTTAAGGGTTAAATCAAGCAGAAATCTCTCTAATAATGTATTAATTACAGGTCATCATTGAATATTAATTATGATAAACACACACTGACTCTGGTCCCCTGTTAGATAGTAAAACACAACGCCTGTGTGTTTGCTTTGACATTTCTTACCATCTCAAACACACTGTAAAGATTTTGAGTTTTTATAGCAATAACTGAGTTTTAAGGGTTAAATCAAGCAGAAATCTCTCTCTAATGTATTAATTACAGGTCATCATTGAATATTAATTATGTTAAACACACACTGACTCTGGTCCCCTGTTAGATAGTAAACCACAACGCCTGTGTGTTTGCTTTGACATTTCTTACCATCACAAACACACTGTAAAGATTTAGAGTTTTTATAGCAATAACTGAGTTTTAAGGGTTAAATCAAGCAGAAATCTCTCTAATGTATTAATTACAAGTCATCATTGAATATTAATTATGATAAACACATACTGACTCTGGTCGCTTGTTAGATAGTAAACCACAACGCCTGTGTGTTTGCTTTGACATTTCTTCCATCTCAAACACACTGTAAAGATTTAGAGTTTGTATAGCAATAACTGAGTTTTAAGGGTTAAATCAAGCAGAAATCTCTCTCTAATGTATTAATTACAGGTCATCATTGAATATTAATTATGTTAAACACACACTGACTCTGGTCCCCTGTTAGATAGTAAAACACAACGCCTGTGTGTTTGCTTTGACATTTCTTACCATCTCAAACACACTGTAAAGATTTAGAGTTTGTATAGCAATAACTGAGTTTTAAGGGTTAAATCAAGCAGAAATCTCTCTCTAATGTATTAATTACAGGTCATCATTGAATATTAATTATGTTAAACACACACTGACTCTGGTCGCCTGTTAGATAGTAAATCACGACGCCTGTGTGTTTGCTTTGACATTTCTTACCATCTCAAACACACTGTAAAGATTTAGAGTTTTTATAGCAATAACTGAGTTTTAAGGGTTAAATCAAGCAGAAATAGCTCTCTAATGTATTAATTACAGGTCATCATTGAATATTAATTATGATAAACACACACTGACTCTGGTCCCCTGTTAGATAGTAAAACACAACGCCTGTGTGTTTGCTTTGACATTTCTTACCATCTCAAACACACTGTAAAGATTTTGAGTTTTTATAGCAATAACTGAGTTTTAAGGGTTAAATCAAGCAGAAATCTCTCTCTAATGTATTAATTACAGGTCATCATTGAATATTAATTATGTTAAACACACACTGACTCTGGTCCCCTGTTAGATAGTAAACCACAACGCCTGTGTGTTTGCTTTGACATTTCTTACCATCACAAACACACTGTAAAGATTTAGAGTTTTTATAGCAATAACTGAGTTTTAAGGGTTAAATCAAGCAGAAATCTCTCTCTAATATATATTAATTACAGGTCATCATTGAATATTAATTATGTTAAACACACACTGACTCTGGTCCCCTGTTAGATAGTAAATCCACAACGCCTGTGTGTTTGCTTTGACATTTCTTACCATCTCAAACACACTGTAAAGATTTAGAGTTTTTATAGCAATAACTGAGTTTTAAGGGTTAAATCAAGCAGAAATCTCTCTCTAATGTATTAATTACAGGTCATCATTGAATATTAATTATGATAAACACATACTGACTCTGGTCCCCTTGTTAGATAGTAAACCACAACGCCTGTGTGTTTGCTTTGACATTTCTTCCATCTCAAACACACTGTAAAGATTTAGAGTTTGTATAGCAATAACTGAGTTTTAAGGGTTAAATCAAGCAGAAATCTCTCTCTAATGTATTAATTACAGGTCATCATTGAATATTAATTATGTTAAACACACACTGACTCTGGTCCCCTGTTAGATAGTAAAACACAACGCCTGTGTGTTTGCTTTGACATTTCTTACCATCTCAAACACACTGTAAAGATTTAGAGTTTGTATAGCAATAACTGAGTTTTAAGGGTTAAATCAAGCAGAAATCTCTCTCTAATGTATTAATTACAGGTCATCATTGAATATTAATTATGTTAAACACACACTGACTCTGGTCCCCTGTTAGATAGTAAATCACAACGCCTGTGTGTTTGCTTTGACATTTCTTACCATCTCAAACACACTGTAAAGATTTAGAGTTTTTATAGCAATAACTGAGTTTTAAGGGTTAAATCAAGCAGAAATAGCTCTCTAATGTATTAATTACAGGTCATCATTGAATATTAATTATGATAAACACACACTGACTCTGGTCCCCTGTTAGATAGTAAAACACAACGCCTGTGTGTTTGCTTTGACATTTCTTACCATCTCAAACACACTGTAAAGATTTAGAGTTTTTATAGCAATAACTGAGTTTTAAGGGTTAAATCAAGCAGAAATCTCTCTAATGTATTAATTACAGGTCATCATTGAATATTAATTATGTTAAACACACACTGACTCTGGTCCCCTGTTAGATAGTAAACCACAACGCCTGTGTGTTTGCTTTGACATTTCTTACCATCACAAACACACTGTAAAGATTTAGAGTTTTTATAGCAATAACTGAGTTTTAAGGGTTAAATCAAGCAGAAATCTCTCTAATGTATTAATTACAGGTCATCATTGAATATTAATTATGTTAAAACACACACTGACTCTGGTCCCCTGTTAGATAGTAAATCCACAACGCCTGTGTGTTTGCTTTGACATTTCTTACCATCTCAAACACACTGTAAAGATTTAGAGTTTTTATAGCAATAACTGAGTTTTAAGGGTTAAATCAAGCAGAAATCTCTCTCTAATGTATTAATTACAGGTCATCATTGAATATTAATTATGATAAACACACACTGACTCTGGTCCCCTGTTAGATAGTAAACCACAACGCCTGTGTGTTTGCTTTGACATTTCTTCCATCTCAAACACACTGTAAAGATTTAGAGTTTGTATAGCAATAACTGAGTTTTAAGGGTTAAATCAAGCAGAAATCTCTCTAATGTATTAATTACAGGTCATCATTGAATATTAATTATGATAAACACACACTGACTCTGGTCCCCTGTTAGATAGTAAACACAACGCCTGTGTGTTTGCTTTGACATTTCTTACCATCTCAAACACACTGTAAAGATTTAGAGTTTTTATAGCAATAACTGAGTTTTAAGGGTTAAATCAAGCAGAAATCTCTCTCTAATGTATTAATTACAGGTCATCATTGAATATTAATTATGTTAAACACACACTGACTCTGGTCCCCTGTTAGATAGTAAACCACAACGCCTGTGTGTTTGCTTTGACATTTCTTACCATCACAAACACACTGTAAAGATTTAGAGTTTTTATAGCAATAACTGAGTTTTAAGGGTTAAATCAAGCAGAAATCTCTCTAATATATTAATTACAGGTCATCATTGAATATTAATTATGTTAAACACACACTGACTCTGGTCCCCTGTTAGATAGTAAATCACAACGCCTGTGTGTTTGCTTTGACATTTCTTACCATCTCAAACACACTGTAAAGATTTAGAGTTTTTATAGCAATAACTGAGTTTTAAGGGTTAAATCAAGCAGAAATCTCTCTCTAATGTATTAATTACAGGTCATCATTGAATATTAATTATGATAAACACACACTGACTCTGGTCGCTTGTTAGATAGTAAACCACAACGCCTGTGTGTTTGCTTTGACATTTCTTCCATCTCAAACACACTGTAAAGATTTAGAGTTTGTATAGCAATAACTGAGTTTTAAGGGTTAAATCAAGCAGAAATCTCTCTCTAATGTATTAATTACAGGTCATCATTGAATATTAATTATGTTAAACACACACTGACTCTGGTCCCCTGTTAGATAGTAAAACACAACGCCTGTGTGTTTGCTTTGACATTTCTTACCATCTCAAACACACTGTAAAGATTTAGAGTTTTATAGCAATAACTGAGTTTTAAGGGTTAAATCAAGCAGAAATCTCTCTAATGTATTAATTACAGGTCATCATTGAATATTAATTATGTTAAACACACACTGACTCTGGTCCCCTGTTAGATAGTAAATCACGACGCCTGTGTGTTTGCTTTGACATTTCTTACCATCTCAAACACACTGTAAAGATTTAGAGTTTTTATAGCAATAACTGAGTTTTAAGGGTTAAATCAAGCAGAAATAGCTCATAATGTATTAATTACAGGTCATCATTGAATATTAATTATGATAAACACACACTGACTCTGGTCCCCTGTTAGATAGTAAAACACAACGCCTGTGTGTTTGCTTTGACATTTCTTACCATCTCAAACACACTGTAAAGATTTAGAGTTTTTATAGCAATAACTGAGTTTTAAGGGTTAAATCAAGCAGAAATCTCTCTCTAATGTATTAATTACAGGTCATCATTGAATATTAATTATGATAAACACACACTGACTCTGGTCCCCTGTTAGATAGTAAATCAACGCCTGTGTGTTTGCTTTGACATTTCTTACCATCTCAAACACACTGTAAAGATTTAGAGTTTTTATAGCAATAACTGAGTTTTAAGGGTTAAATCAAGCAGAAATCTCTCTAATGTATTAATTACAGGTCATCATTGAATATTAATTATGATAAACACACACTGACTCTGGTCCCCTGTTAGATAGTAAACCACAACGCCTGTGTGTTTGCTGTGACCTTTCTTACTATCACAAACACACTGTAAAGATTTAGAGTTTTTATAGCAATAACTGAGTTTTAAGGGTTAAATCAAGCAGAAATAGCTCTCTAATGTATTAATTACAGGTCATCATTGAATATTAATTATGATAAACACACACTGACTCTGGTCCCCTGTTAGATAGTAAACCACAACGCCTGTGTGTTTGCTGTGACATTTCTTACTATCACAAACACACTGTAAAGATTTAGAGTTTTTATAGCAATAACTGAGTTTTAAGGGTTAAATCAAGCAGAAATAGCTCTCTAATGTATTAATTACAGGTCATCATTGAATATTAATTATGATAAACACACACTGACTCTGGTCCCCTGTTAGATAGTAAAACACAACGCCTGTGTGTTTGCTTTGACATTTCTTACCATCTCAAACACACTGTAAAGATTTAGAGTTTTTAGACCCTGATTACATCTGTATTTAGTGAACTAGATGTGTATAGGTAGATGTGTGTATAAGTGTATGCAGCACTCAAAAAGCAATACCTGGTCTAGCAATTTAATATCATTACTCTTGCAGCACACTTGTAAATGCATCATCACTTTGGTTTATTTAACTAATGCATTAACTAACCTGAACTAACCATTGGTCATAATACATTAATTTGCAGTGTATTAATCTTGTTCATTTGAGCTCATCAAAATACAACTGTTTAGTGTTAGTTTTAACACCATACCACCAAACCTGTGAGCCTAAACTTACCCGTATCCCATCTCAATATCAGCAAAAGCGTTTTGCAATACAATATGTACACAATAAATACATTGTGCATTTTTTTATGTAAGTACACAGTATAAGGCCACCTCATATAAAGCAGGACTCAACACTGTAATGCAACAATACAGGGGAAAATGGCTAAATAAAATTCATTTTGCAGCATCATCCATTAGACAACGGGATGAAACGGGGTTACAGGAGCTCATTGTATTTAACATTTTAATTTTATTATCCTTCTCTTAAAACATTCATAAAACCTCCTTGTTTCACAGAATCCTGATTTAGTTTAAGCCAAGATTATGCCTTAGTTCAATTAGGAATTGCCTGCAAAACAATTGCAATGACATTTTAAGATATACTTAAAGATAAAACAGCTCAAACATGCATTTTAGTCTGAGAATAGACTCAAGCCACTCAAGCCTGGCTTGAGAATAGACTCAAGCCATGTTGCACTACCCCGACTACACTCGCAGGCAATTTGCATTTCAATGAAGAGTGGCTTCCAAGGACAGCATGTCACAGCCACAGACACATTTAGGCCAGACTATAAGAGTTTCACCGTTGACCAAAATATACATAAACTTATAAGCCATCCTATCTACTTAAACTTAATTTACTTAACTTACTTGCGCTTGTATTTAAAAAAATTTCAGATGTGGTATAAAGGTTAAGTTAAACTATCCTAAATAAGCTTCCCATTTTAATGAATAAATAATCTTTCATAATTTAATATGTTTTTGTGCTCCAAGTAACAATGCAGCATTTAACTTTAAAATTCTTATAAAAATGTAAATGGTTTATCCGTAAGTAATTTATCATTATTGAGGAAAATTGAGTCCTGCAAATTAATTTCTCATTGTTTCTTATTATTAAATAGTGAATACATTTTTATCTCAATACCTTCTTAAAAGGCTGTACCATCCCGTAGTTTGATATTATTTTTAACCTTTTCTTTATTAATATTAACATGTGTTGTCTGGCATTGTTATAGATTTGGGTTCTGTGCTCTATTTAAAATACATATAGTCAAAAATAAGTATAATGTTATGTTATACTAAGTAAGGTAAAGATGTCCTTATTCAATTTAAATGTTTACAACTGGAACTCAATTTAAAACCAATCCACTACCCTTGTTTTGAACTGTCTGTTTGCTTTCAATCACAGGGAAATCTGCAGAACTGTACCAATAGTAATGGTGGTTAATTGTGGCTTATCCAAAGACATAATATAGGTTAACTGTATATTGTGATCAATGTGAAGTGGATTAGCAACACTGGGTCGCACTTTATATTAAGTGTCTTTAACTAGTATGTACTTGCATTGCAACTAATCATTTGATATAATACACTTATTGTGCACAAACAAGTTTTTACATTGTACTTATATTTTGGTGAAAGTACGCAGTAGTTAAGGCCACCTCATATAAAACAGGACCCAACACTGTACTCTCTTAAAAATAAAGGTGCCACGAAGAACCATTTCTGGATCACTGAAGAACCGTTTTGTGAAAGTTTTTTTAAACGTTTTTTTTTTTTTTTTTCTAACCATTTTATAGTCTAAGGAACCTTTCTGCACTACAAATAACATTTTGTGCAATGGAAAGGTTCTTCTGATATTAAAGGATCTTCATGGAACCATACATACTGCCAAAGAACCATTATTTTTAAGACTAAATAGCTTAAGCTACTCAAGCCTGGCTTGAGAATAGACTCAAGCCGTGTTAAACTACCCCCCACTACACTCGCAGGCAATTTGCATTTCAATGAAGAGTGGCTTCCAAGGACAGCATGTCACAGCCACAGACACATTTAGGCCAGACTATAAGAGTTTCACCTTAGACCAAAATATACATAAACTTATAAGCCATCCTATCTACTTAAACTTAATTTACTTAACTTACGTGGTAAACTTGTTGAGTAATTTAACATGAGGTACTCTGTGGAATGAGGTACAAGTGGTATGAGCTTGTATTTTAACATTTTTTTCAGATGCTGTATAAAGGTTAAGTTAAACTATCCTAAATCAGCTTCCCATGTTAATGAATAAATAATCTTTCATAATTTAATATGTTTTGTGCTCCAAGTAACAATGCAGCATTTAACTTTAAAATACTTATAAAAATGTAAGTGGTGTATCTGTAAGTAATGTATCATTAATGTGGAATAATTTCTCATTGTTTCTTATTATTAAATAGTGAATACATTTTTATCTCAATACCTTCTTAAAATGCTGTACCATCCCGTAGTTTGATATTATTTTTAACCTTTTCTTTATTAATATTATCATGTGTTGTCTGGCATTGTTATAGATTTGGGTTCTGTGCTCTTTTAAAATACATATAGTCAAAAGTGAGTAATTATAATGTTATGTAATACTAAGTAAGGTAAGATATTTCCTTATCCAATTTAAATGTTTACAACTGGAACTCAATTTAAAACCAATCCACTACCCTTGTTTTGAACTGTCTGTTTGCTTTCAATCACAGGGAAATCTGCAGAACTGTACCAATAGTAATGGTGGTTAATTGTGGCTTATCCAAAGGCAAAATATAGGTTAACTGTATATTGTGATCAATGTGAAGTGGATTAGCAACACTGGGTCGCACTTTATATTAAGTGTCTTTAACTAGTATGTACTTGCATTGAAATTAATAATTTGATATAATGCACTTATTGTGCACAAACATGTTTTTACATTGTACTTATATTTTAAAAATACCTGTACTTACCCATACCACCAAACCTGTGCCTAAACTTGCCGTATCCCATCTCAATATCAGCAAAAGCGTTTTGCAATACAATATGAAAACAATAAGTACATTGTACTTATTTTTGGTGAAAGTACAAAGTAGTTAAGGCCAACTCATATAAAGCAGGACTCAACACTGTACTCTCTTAAAAATAAAGGCGATGCCATAAAAGAACCATTTCTGGATCACTGAAGAACTGTTTTGTGAAAGTTTTTTTTAAAGAAACATTTTTGTTTTTTCTAACCATTTTATAGTCTTAGGAAACTTTCTGAACTACAACGAACATTTTGTGCAATGGAAAGGTTCTTCGATATTAAAGGTTTTTCATGGAACCATACATACTGCCAAAGAACCATTATTTTTAAGACTAAATAGCTTAAGCTACTCAAGCCTGGCTCGGGAATAGACTCAAGCCGTGTTAAACTACCCCCCACTACATTCGCAGGCAATTTGCATTTCAATGAAGAGTGGCTTCCAAGGACAGCATGTCACAGTTTCACAGACACATTTAGGCCAGACTATAAGAGTTTCACCTTAGACCAAAATATACATAACAGTTTAACCTTTAAAACTCAGTTATTGCTTTAAAAACTCTTTACAGTGTGTTTGTGTTTGAGATGGTAAAAGACAAACAAAGCAGGCGCTGTGGTTTACTATCTAACAGGGGACCAGAGTCAGTATGTGTTTATCATAATTAATATTCAATGATGACTTGTAATTAATACATTAGAGAGAGATTTCTGCTTGATTTAACCCTTAAAACTCAGTTATTGCTATAAAAACTCTAAATCTATAAAAAGTGTGTTTGTGATAGTAAGAAATGTCAAAGCAAACACACAGGCGTTGTGGTTTACTATCTAACAGGGACCAGAGTCAGTGTGTGTTTATCATAATTAATATTCAATGATGACCTGTAATTAATACATTAGAGAGAGAATTCTGCTTGATTTAACCCTTAAAACTCAGTTATTGCTATAAAACTCTAAATCTTTACAGTGTGTTTGAGATAGTAAGAAATGTCAAAGCAAACACACAGGCGTTGTGGTTTACTATCTAACAGGCACCAGAGTCAGTGTGTGTTTATCATAATTAATATTCAATGATGACCTGTAATTAATATATTAGAGAGAGATTTCTGCTTGATTTAACCCTTAAAACTCAGTTATTGCTATAAAAACTCTAAATCTTTACAGTGTGTTTGTGATGGTAAGAAATGTCAAAGCAAACACACAGGCGTCGTGGATTTACTATCTAACAGGCGACCAGAGTCAGTGTGTGTTTATCATAATTAATATTCAATGATGACCTGTAATTAATATATTAGAGAGAGATTTCTGCTTGATTTAACCCTTAAAAACTCTAAATCTTTACAGTGTGTTTGTGATAGTAAGAAATGTCAAAGCAAACACACAGGCGTGGATTTACTATCTAACAGGCGACTCAGAGTCAGTGTGTGTTTAACATAATTAATATTCAATGATGACCTGTAATTAATATATTAGAGAGAGATTTCTGCTTGATTTAACCCTTAAAACTCAGTTATTGCTATAAAACTCTAAATCTTTACAGTGTGTTTGTGATGGTAAGAAATGTCAAAGCAAACACACAGGCGTGTGATTTACTATCTAACAGGCGACCAGAGTCAGTGTGTGTTTATCATAATTAATATTCAATGATGACCTGTAATTAATATATTTAGAGAGAGATTTCTGCTTGATTTAACCCTTAAAAACTCTAAATCTTAACAGTGTATTTGTGATAGTAAGAAATGTCAAAGCAAACACACAGGCGCGTGATTTACTATCTAACAGGCGACCAGAGTCAGTGTGTGTTTATCATAATTAATATTCAATGATGACCTGTAATTAATATATTAGAGAGAGATTTCTGCTTGATTTAACCCTTAAAACTCAGTTATTGCAATACAAACTCTAAATCTTTACAGTGTGTTTGAGATGGTAAGAAATGTCACAGCAAACACACAGGCGTTGTGTTTTACTATCTAACAGGGGACCAGAGTCAGTGTGTGTTTATCATAATTAATATTCAATGATGACCTGTAATTAATACATTAGAGAGAGATTTCTGCTTGATTTAACCCTTAAAACTCAGTTATTGCTATAAAAACTCTAAATCTTTACAGTGTGTTTGAGATGGTAAGAAATGTCAAAGCAAACACACAGGCGTCGTGATTTACTATCTAACAGGGACCAGGGTCAGTGTGTGTTTATCATAATTAATATTCAATGATGACCTGTAATTAATATATTAGAGAGAGATTTCTGCTTGATTTAACCCTTAAAACTCAGTTATTGCTATAAAAACTCTAAATCTTTACAGTGTGTTTGTGATAGTAAGAAATGTCACAGCAAACACACAGGCGTTGTGGTTTACTATCTAACAGGGACCAGAGTCAGTGTGTGTTTTATCATAATTAATATTCAATGATGACCTGTAATTAATACATTAGAGAGAGATTTCTGCTTGATTTAACCCTTAAAACTCAGTTATTGCTATAAAAACTCTAAATCTTTACAGTGTGTTTGAGATGGTAAGAAATGTCAAAGCAAACACACAGGCGTTGTGGTTTACTATCTAACAGGGGACCAGAGTCAGTGTGTGTTTCATAATTAATATTCAATGATGACCTGTAATTAATACATTAGAGAGAGATTTCTGCTTGATTTAACCCTTAAAACTCAGTTATTGCTATAAAACTCTAAATCTTTACAGTGTGTTTGTGATAGTAAGAAATGTCAAAGCAAACACACAGGCGTTGTGGTTTACTATCTAACTGGGGACCAGAGTCAGTGTGTGTTTATCATAATTAAAGAGCACCTATCATGGGATTTTGAAATGTACCTTTCATGTAGTGTGTAACACTTGTGAACAAAAACATCCTGCAAAGTTTGAAATCTGACAGTGCACCGTATATAAAGTTATTGTCTTTCAAAAGTAAGAGTTGACTCTGAGTCATTTTTATGAATCGTTAGAAGACCGAACTTATTGACCGAACCCACTTATTGAGCACGCCAGTGAAAACCAGAAAACATCATGGAGATAGACGCTGTGTTCTCAAGTGCGACTCAAAAGCAAACTCTTCTCATCTGAGCATTTGAAGACTAAGTGGCTACAGTTCATATATACAACTGTACCACAGGAGTCCGAGCCTTGAGCTTTGTTCACGCCATTTTGAAGACGATTGCTTTACCAACTTAAATGCATTTAAACTTGGATTGGCGAGCCGGCTGATATTGAAGGAAGGTTCAGTTCCAAGTGTATTTGCATCAGCTTCCTCCTCCGTATCACAAACTGTAAGTGTTATTAATAATTGTTGCTTTTATGTTTTATGTAGCATGATTAATAATTGTTTGGTTTGTTGTGTAAGCACCGGTTAGCTTCTAGGTCTTCAATGACAATTGTATTGAGATATGTGAATTGTTTGTTGTTGTTTTGAGTTTTTATTAAGAATAGAGTCATACCGTAGTAACGTAACGTTGCTGCATTTGTATTTATTTTTGGTAAAAGCGTTATGTTTATGCATCGAGTTAACGCTCCATTGACTTGAAGTGACAACTAACGTGACATTGATGCTGACCATTGAAATATCCTGCTCCAGTCGTGGTTTTTGCCATTGAGTTTTTGATCATTCGCATCTCCAGACGTTTCCCCTTCATATTCAGGCTCGAATTGATAGGGTAAAATTGATGCCATGTTTGTTCATACACTTTATACGTGTTTAAACTTGTTAAACCGAAAACCATTTATGGTGATGGGTGTTCCGTTTCGAAAATATCTGCAGAGACTATACCAATCACAACTGACCGGGTCACCGGACCAATCACGACTGACTGGGTCACCGGACCAATCACGACTGACTGGGTCATCGGACCAATCACAACTCACCGGTCATCGGACCAATCACAGCTGACCGGTCACCGGACCAATCACAACTGACCGGGTCATCGGACCAATCACAACTGACTGGGTCACCGGACCAATCACAACTCACCGGTCATCGGACCAATCACAACTGACCGGTCATTGGACCAATCACAACTCACCGGTCATCGGACCAATCACAACTGACCGGTCACCGGACCAATCACAACTGACCGGGTCATCGGACCAATCACAACTGACTGGGTCACCGGACCAATCACAACTGACCGGTCATCGGACCAATCACAACTGACCGGTCACCGGACCAATTACAACTGACCGGGTCATCGGACCAATCACAACTGACCGGTCACCGGACCAATCACAACTGACTGGGTCACCGGACCAATCACAACTGACTGGGTCACCGGACCAATCACAACTGACCGGTCATTGGACCAATCACAACTCACCGGGTCATCGGACCAATCACAACTGACCGGGTCACCGGACCAATCACAACTGACCGGGTCATCGGACCAATCACAACTGACTGGGTCACCGGACCAATCACAACTGGACCGGTCATCGGACCAATCACAACTGACCGGGTCACCGGACCAATCACAACTGACCGGTCATCGGACCAATCACAACTGACTGGGTCATCGGACCAATCACAACTGACCGGTCATCGGACCAATCACAACTGACCGGTCACCGGACCAATCACAACTGACCGGGTCATCGGACCAATCACAACTGACTGGGTCATCGGACCAATCACAACTGACCGGGTCATCGGACCAATCACAACTCACCGGGTCATCGGACCAATCACAACTGACAGGGTCATCGGACCAATCACAACTGACCGGGTCATCGGACCAATCACAACTGACCGGGTCATCGGACCAATCACCGCAGATTAGCGTCATGTAAAGGCGGGGTTTTGAAAAGTGAATCACTAAACGAATCGCTGTCAAAACAGGTACAAATAAATGCATATTATAAGAAAATTAAAGTCTTTTTTTGCTATTGCATGCAAAACTGTTGTTGGGGACTTCTAAAACAATATGTGGAACATTTTAAATGCCATAATAGGTGCTCTTTAATATTCAATGATGACCTGTAATTAATATATTAGAGAGCTATTTCTGCTTGTCCAGTCCTTGATTTTTTAAAATGCAAGAAATCAATTAAATCAAATCTTACTCTAAAAATCTAAAAAACAATGGACATTTTATTTGGATTTTAGAGAGCAGAAACTATGTTTTAATTAATAAGCAGCCAATACAATCCGTCACAAATGTAAATACTTTACAATAAGCTTAAATGAGAGATGTGGACTGATCGTAAGTATGAAGACACAATAGAGAATTAATTCCTTAAAGAAATTACTTTTCTGTAATGTGCACAAAATGGTTGTATGAAAAACAAATTCAAATATTTTTTCCTCTAGCAATTCAAATATAAAAATTTTTGATAACTGATGGATATATTTTTTATTCAGTATATTGTGTATATTTATATGTGCTTATTGTGATCCCTGATGCCAGTGTGAACATTAAATCATTATATATAATTTAAATAACAAAGACAGCCTTGACTGCCAGCTCACTTCCCTTTCACACACACAGCCCCATTGCAGGCTATGGAGGTCCCCTGTTGGATAGGTAGACATCAATCAGGTCCCCTCTTGGCATGTTTTTAAAAAAATAAAAAATGCTTATTTGAAGTTATATTATGAAAAAGGACCTTAAAAGAAAATTTTGTATGCCATTTTTGTTTCTTCAAAATGACTAGAAACACAGGTCCCCTCTTGGTCAGTGTAGAGTGATAGTCCTCTTGGTAATATAGACGTGTATGTGTGTGTGTGTGTGTGATATTGTGTTAAAATCAACATGTGATAAATAAATAAACGACAAATGAAATTGGGATGCTAAAATTCTGCTTGCTTGCTGTTTCACTCAATACACCTGATTCTTAATTCTCATATTTTCTCTTTTCCTACTCCCTCAATCATTCTCTTTTTTTCTTTCCTCATTCAGCTTCTCTCCTTCCTATCAGCTGCTCTTTCTGTCTCCATTTTTGTGTCATTAACTTTGGAAATGGCTATGGTTAGTGGAAAAAGAGCCGAAAGTGAGGGAGGGAGGGTGAAAGGAACCGGGAGAGAAGGCAAAGAGAATCATTAGTTAAATATTATCCAGTCTGTTCCATTAAGGCTGCAGGGAAGGCACATGCTTTTGAGCGCTCGGAAACAATGGAGCATGTGGAACCCTTCCGCCCGCCCCAAACATACACAGCGAGTCCTGCAGGTCTTCATGGCTCATAGTAGCGCCACAGATGGCTAACCTCTAATGACACTTAATGACACTGACAGGGAGAGAGAGACAGGTAAAATGTGCTTTAACAATGAGATCTGTGCTGAGGGGTACAGCGTGGATAGATGATTTTGCTGGATTACACACTTAAGGAATGGTATTCAATCAGACATTAGGTCAAAGTGCAATGGGAAATTCACTAATCAGGAACATCATGACGCATTAAAATTCACTGGTGCTCATAAAACTATCTTGGGTATTCACATATAGGCATCAATCAGATTCTGCATTTCAAAAAACCCAGGTGAGATTTTTTTTTCCCCCTAACAATTAAAACCTCCCTTTGGGGAGAGGTAACATCTGAAGAGCATTGTTAAGGCTAATTGTGGACAATTAAAATAATTACATGAACCATCCATATCATCTTTTCATCGATGGCTGGAGAGTAATTTTAAATGACTTCCCAATTTAACCCTTGAGATTTGGCGGTGCGCATATGGTATAGTTAACTTCTTTTGTTAGCCGTAGGTGGGAACGAAACGGGCGTCATTCCCTCATGATCTCCATGGTTACTTCCAGTGATTCAGTGAGATTCTTTCTCAAAGAAATCTTTGGTCATGACTATCATAACAGGCAGCAATCGCATGCAGTTGTTTATTGTGGCGACATGAGAGAAGTAGAATAGTTTGAGTAACTGATGTGTTCAATAAGCAGCCGTGCACTCATTTTCTTAAACATCTTTTGTGCAATAAGCAATAATAGCACAAAGTTCTGTCTTTCAGAGCGAGTTTGAGGTTTAAAAATCACTGCGGTGCATGCACACACTCTCAAGCACAAAATTGCTAGGCTCATGCCCATTCACACTAATCGAACTGCAATCCCTCAGCCATCTGGCAGACATTCACCCTCACACACATGAACTCTCGCTCACACACACACACACACACACACACACACACACACACACACACACACACACACACACACACACACACACACACACACACACACACACACACACACACACACACACACACACACACACACACACACACACACACACACACACACACACACACACACACACACACACGCACACACTCTCTGACACCCCAATCAATTAGTCTTAGGGTTGTGGAGGAATGTCGACCAGGCAACTCTGAGCTCGCATGCAGTACTCCATCTATCTCACACAGACACACTGCTCCTTACGCACACACAGTGGCTTATCGGCCTCAACTATTACCAATGAAATAAAGCAATCAAGGGCATTTAAATAAGAGCATGTGGAAGCAGGTACAGCTTTGCTGAGAGTGCATTCAGAAAGACGTAGAAAAAGAGAGACTGCTAACCAGAAATCATTACATGAAGTTTGTGGTTTCTGTCTTACCAGTGCTAAGTACATATGTGCTTATGTGGGCAGGTTTTGTAATCCTTGTGGGGACAAAATTCTTAAAAGTGTCCCCAGGGGAACAGCAAAACCTGACAGAATCTCTTTGTGGAGAGGATTCTTAAAGAATAATTAACGCCTTAAAGACATAGTTCACACACACACACAAAAAAAACATTCTTTCATCATTCACCTCATTTTCTTTCAGTCCATGCAATGAGCTCTAGTGATGTTTAGACCATAGTGTCATCTTTTCTGTTCACAGAAGAAAGAAACTCCTGGTAAATTCACATTTTCATTCAGTCCATCTGCTGCTTATGTTCGGAATAGTTATATATGACATACATAATTACTTGGATGAAATGTAAGGGCGCTTATGTCCATATTTTTTTTAAGATAACTGCAACTTTTTATTTCACAATTCTGACGCAATTGTGAGTTATAATGTCAAAATTGTGAGATATAAACTTGCAATTGCTAAAAAAAAAAAGCCCTTAAACGCATACCTCAGGTCTTTAGTGACCCGGGATGTCAGTTAGACATCATACTTCCTATTATTCCTCAGTCAATTCTTTATAAACAATATATCAAGAAAAGATAATAACAAACAGAAAATAATACATGTTTTCCCCTTCATTTTTTATTATTATTACTATTTTTTTATTATAGGTGTATAAGAGTGTAAGTATATTTTTTTCTTCACAACAATAGTTGAATATTTGATGACCAATAAGTGCAATTCACCTTTATTCCATAAGGTGGCAATATCTGATACACAACGATGAAATGGCGTTTCACTCATACTTACTGCAGACAGAAAACAAAAGAATAGGAAGTATCATCAGCAAAACTTGAGATGGCTTAGCATTTATACAGAGCAAGAACTGAGCGCAGTCAAATATTAGTGTCACTGTCACCTGATGGATCTGGTAAAGAAGCTGTCGAATGAGAGGGCGAATATGAGCTCTGACGAGGACAGTGATGATGGTATAAAACATCTGCTCAACCTCAACCCTTACAAGCTCCAAAAGGTAAGAAAGTGTGCTTTATAAGTGTTACTCTAATATCAGGAGCGTTTTATATTA